>JAOTAV010000014.1:818464-840512 GCA_026546445.1 Cyclargus thomasi | reverse complement strand
TTTGTATGAAAGTTCGTCATTTGTTCAGTTAAAGACATGAAATTTTATTTCTGAGCTACTGATTCAAAATAAATGGATACATGTTTTAGAATTTTTTGAAAGTCTACCCCTAAGACTGTAAAAAGAGGGTTATAGTTTATAAAAATTTGTAGTTCATCATCTTTTTTATTCATTCTACGAAAGTTCATCATTTCTTATGTTAGAGACCTAAAATTTTGTTTCTGAGCTGCTGATTTAAACTATATAATTACGTGTTTAAGCGTTTTATGAAATTTTGCTTCCAGTAGGTGTAATAGGGGTTGAATGTTTGTATGAAAATATTTCTTAAAGCGAGCGTAGCCGCGGTAAAAAGCTAGTAAAATAAAAAAGCTGAAGAGTTTGTTTGTTTTAACGAGCTAATCTCAGAAACTACTGGCCGGAATTAAAAAATTATTTTTGTGTTTGTTAGTCCATTACTCGGGGAAGTGTATAGGTTATATAACGTTACGACCAATAGGAACCGAGCAATGATCAAAAAATGTTGTAAAAACATGATAATTTATAGAGTTTCACGGGGACGTATTTGCTGGCAAAAGCTAGTTAAGTATATTAGCACATTTAGGTCAACTCAGTTGTGCGCGCGGCCCTATGTTGGGTGCGTAAAAAGGTTTACCCACGCATAGGACCGCGGGCACGCCTGAGTTAAACTACTTTATAGATATTTCCATTTCAACTTTGTCATTAAATTGTATATTTTTTTGTCTGATAATAAAAGATTTTACTATTCACTTTTAAGAGCTTGTTTAATGTTATAATTTGGAATATTAATTGCAATTTTTTGTATTTCTTTTACACTATTCCTCATGCAGTGAATTTAATAATTATTATAATTATTATTATTGCATAAAATGTTGTATATAAGGTGTTACAATATTATAAATAGCTCCAACATTCTGCCATAACAGTGGTGTACAATTAATTTTTTAAGTTAATATTACATTAAAGTTCAACTTTAAAAGTCTTATGAGAATGTAATAATCCTTAATTTCAACTACAGTTCAGTTGTTTCTATTGTGGGGTCCGTATATATGTGTGTGACTGCTGACGCGTGCTAGATGGAATTGTGTGTAAGATGTGTGCGAGTCAGATTCCTGTATGAAAATAATTATTGTAATGAACAGTTCTGCCTCTGGTTGTTTTACTTGTTTCCTGCTGAACTCCCGGTCTCTCTTGTGCCATAATCGTGCCATAATCAGAGTCACCCTAGTGGCATAACAGTGGTGACCACGACACGATGACAATAGATTGTAAAAACTTCTCTGTTACGTCATACTTAATTTAATTTATTAATAAATTTAAGACTGAAAATTTTATTATAGCAATTACAAAAACCAACAATACATACAAAATAAAACATTTGTTTACAATATTATCATTATAAAAAACCAACACAATCTACATATCCACCACTCAATGTAATCTTATCAGTATGTCAACAACATTACTCACCGACTAGCAGTAGCCACTGTTGCTTGGGGTCAGTTCTATAGTTTATGATCTGGCACTCAGCTAGCGATGAGTGTCTGTCGAACATCTTGACCGGAGTGGAGTCTCCCTCCATGGACCAGTGGTACACGGACATCTTGGTGACGAGCGCCAGGGTGTTGGGTGAGATCCACTTCCAGAAGACCACGTCCTCGGTCATCGTGTGAGCCTTCATCTTGGATTTCATCTCTATGTTGAAGATCTGGAGAGTCTTTTGCGCTGCTGGGAAAGAAAAACAAAGTCAGAATCGTTGTTAAATCTTCTTTTTACAAGTGGGTTAAGTCCGACCGGCGTTCGGATGACGATCCGAATTTCTGATCAGAAAAATTCGTTGTGGTGGTGTGGACCCCACATGCAATCCAAAATTTCCTTTACCGCTTACTGATAAAGCTTCTTTTAGACTTCCACAACTTTTTTGACAGATTCTACATCCGTTAAATAAAGTTGTGGATAGACTATTTTTAAGTGGTAAAACAGGCCCTTAGATGTTTGTATGGTATCTGACAGGCGCACCAATTTTTCGGATAATCTTCGACCGGACTGAATTGCAGAAAAAAAATAACTGTCTCTCTATTACATTTTCTCTGGCCTTAGAATTAGTTGTTCAATTTTAATTACATATTTTGTAATGAGGATATTTCAAGTTTAGAAAAGGTTACAGTAGAAAGTTTGTATACTGAAAAATGTAAGATATTTTAAACAACATAACGTCACGGTTTTTCTATACATCAGGGATTTGCCCGGTCAGTTATCAAATCTGGTTGTTATAATATAAATTAATGTGTGTGCTGACTGACAGACCGGCTACGGAACTGTGATGGCGTAATTCGTGATGACGTCATTTTTATTCGCAAACTTGAAATCGCGACGTTTTTACTGTTACCGTAAATTTTGGGTATTTCGAAATAAGACGTGACGTTGGCATTATTTTGACGGTGTTTTTATTATATTTAATTTAATTTTTTATATAACTTTCTTGTATGGGTTTATTGCCTAAAAGTAAATTATTATTATAAACAAAAAGGAAACACAATATAACTCTCCATTGAAAACTCAAGATAATTAAAATTATTTATAAAGTGAACAATAAATTGAAAGTAACAATTAAGATTAATAGAAATAAATTATTGTCTTTATTATTAAAAATGATGAACGTCTCGCAAATCGCAATAGTTTGTATGACGCATAATAAAAAACCAGCCAAGTGCGAGTTAGACTCGCGCACGAAGGGTTCCGTACCAGTAAAGAGAAAAACTGAGAAAACAGAGTTCTGAACGTCAAACAAGCTTTAGCTTTCCACTTCCTAACAAGCGATAAACCGATGTAGACGTAATGCAGCGCCACCTAGTACCAAGAAGAAGAAACTTGTAAAAAAAACACGTTTGTTGTATGAGAGAGAGAGAGAGAGAGAGAGACGTAAATAATTTATTTTGTTTTAGTATTTGTTATAGAAATACATATTCTGTGAAAATTTCTCTAGCTATTACATTTCTTGAGATACAGCTTGGAGATAGACAGACGGACTGACTGACAGACATCGATGTCTTAGTAATAGGGTCCCGTTTTTACCCTTTGGGTACGGAACCCCAGGTAAGAGTGTAATATGTCCGATATAAAAACGTTATCGTTCTTTAGCCTTACACATTACAATGTCAATGGAAAGCGAAATTTCTTGTAATCACAAGATACGAAGGACTAAAGATACTGAGATGTTTTTAACTTATAATATTAAAGACGAATAACCTCCTCGTTTTTTAAAGTCAGTCAAAAAGGATATTAGTTTACTTTAAATAGGCTTTAATAAACTGGGCTGACTTTGATAATTTCTATTTACACAAATTTCAAACTTTCTCAAAAGGTCAACTAAAAATTATTTACGGATTCGAACCTTTGCCCTGCACCAATTTAAGAAGCAATTGTTAGTTGTGACTAATCCAACAATAGTAGATGGGTAGTATTGATAGTGATGCAATCGTGGACTTGACGCCCTGAATAACAAGAAAATGCGCTTCCTTGTTACACGTTGACGGCTTGTTATTTCTCTGCAAGAGCAAGCGTGTCTATGGTCTAATGTTCTAGCTTTAGAATCCTAATTCATGGGTAATGGGTTTGATTTCAGAGTTGGAAGAAAATGTGCTTTTCAAGATAGGTCAGTGCTGATCACTTGATTGTCCAACAAGAGAGATAAACCATGCAATGGATTGACATGTAGTCAGACAGTACTGAGGCTGACATCTTACCAGCCGTAAAGCTCAACTGTCCCACTGTAATATGTCTTAAAAATTGTATAAGTTATATATATACTCATATTATAACTTAGAAGACAATATTTATAACTAAATCTTAGCTTAGAAAGAAGAGATTTTCCCATCGAAATCATTTAAAGATTATCTAAAAATAGAACCATCACAGTTAAAGGAATTCTATTAATACAGAGGTCAAACATTCCGGTTCGCATTGTGAAGATTGCGACACGTTATTAGATGTCCAATGCTCATACCTCTTAGGCATACTATATTACGTAACGCCCGCATCCAAGTTTCAGCTTGGCTTTAAGCCATATTGGCTCTCATACTTCTGAATTAGGAACAATAAATAAATAAACAGTATATTTTTTATGTCATACGAGCTGTGTTGACCCTGGAAAAAATTGATGTTATAAAAAGACTGGGACATTTTTCTAATCATAGAAGATCATCCCTAAAGGTCAAGGGACCTTGACCGATGAAATATAAACCAAATGCCACTTTATGAACTATGCTATAAGTTTCCTTTTTGCTCTCCGCCACTTCTAAGCAGTGGCTTCGGTCGTTGGACGTCCATCGCCAAAAAATGAGACCTATTGCCTAATTATTCATAAAGTGGCATTTTTCTTTAATTCTTGTCGGTCGCGGGCATTGTTGAATTACGAAACGGGGGAGAATATATGTGGAATATCACCAAATGCTCCAAACGTCTCAAGTCACGCCCACAGACGCCCCAACTTTTTAGGGGCTCAATTCACGGCTTTGGTTATCACTTATCACGTAATCCTATTATTGTGTAAACTGTCCTAATTTATCGCTCTATACTATTACGTACAGGAGGCGTATCTTCGTTGTTGTAGCGCATGTCACAAGGTAACTGTAGTGATTAAGGGGTCGCCTAACGCGCCACATTTTGGACTTTACTGCATAAAATTATGTGAATACTCGTCCATTAGTAAAGTGAAAATACCGGTATACCACCTCTACCCATATATTCGACACGTGCGGGGTGCGGCGCGTACGATCCGCATTGAGCGTTACCTCTGACTTTTTGAGTCATTTTTTGTTAATTGTTGGCATAACTACGAGCCTGTTATTCTGCCAGCAACAGAGTAGTTTATAAAAAGTTGTCACTATCCCTAGACTGCCGATATTTTAGGATGTGTATTGTATATGTGTTCCTTACACACCCTAAAGTATTATATGTACAGAAAAGAGCAAACTTCTGCATGGGCAAGCCGCCCCAGCGTCGATAGTTTGCCGACGCCAATTAAAATACAAGTTTTTAACCGACTTCCAAAAACGAGGAGGTTATATGTTCGGCTGTGGATATATACTTTTTTCAGCGCTACACTTTCACCTGCCATTTATTCAAGCGGTGTAAAGACATCGTACCAACTGCGCTACCCGCTGTGTCTGAGTCATAGGTCGTTCGGGGAGGCGTGACGTACTCATGTGTAAACAATGCCGATGTAGTAAGTCCACTGTCGTACGAAAAAGTTGTCTTACCAGTTTGTACGCGAAGAAGTAGATCATCATCTACATTAATAAAAATATTTGAGATGGCGCTTGCAAATCCGTTGCGCCAAAATTCGTCTTTCCCACTGGAACCGTACTTTTCACCGGGAAAAAAAAGTATCTCTAGCGGTTCTCTATCTAGCGGTTTGGACCTGAAGAGGTAACAGACAGACACACTTTCGCAAGTATAGATTGGAAAGTCTGTTTGTTTTTTGTCGTTTGCGGTCTTACGAAGCAACTAATTGACTTGGTTTTTGGCATAGAATTAGAAGGATAGAGTAATATAAGCGACTTTTCGTCTTAAAAACATCGTGTTTCCCAAAGATGCTTACAAGAATAGTCGTGTTTTTACGCAATTTTTGAATTTCACGCGACCAAAACCACAAGCAAAAGCTAAATTTAGCTTGAAGAATGCAGTTTTTTTCGGCTAATATCTAAGATTTATGCAAATGTAAGAAGATCACTTCCAACGTCCAGTAAAGAAAATAATTTACCGATAATACAAAAATTACAAAATGTTTACTTTCGCTATTCCCTCTTAGAACACTTGCAACAGACTTATTACTTATTATGTTATAGGTAATGTAAACGGCGATGTTATTTGCTTTCCATCAATTGACCGCTTGCTCATTTGTAATCGTAGTAAAAAAAAAATACAAGGAAACAAATCACAAATCGTCTGTTACCAAACTTTATCTCATAATTATATAGTGGCCATTATCAGGATATGTACTTTCTCTTTTTAAATCTTTTGTTTCACTTTATGACATTTTATGTTTTTATCAAATAAAATCCCACGCCCTACTATAACAATAAAAAAAATCTTTAACTGAAAAATTTTCATGATATTAATACTATGTCTCGGACTTTTCTAATATTTAATTGTCAGTTGTCTGTATAACAGTCCCTACATGTTTTGGTCAAAACATGGCCATTAATGCTAAAATTTTTATTAAAAAACGATAAAGTATAATGTAATAAAAAATAATTTTTACAATTAATTTTAGTAGGGCAAAACAACACCCAAATCATAGGGCAGTGCTTTTCAAACTCTTTTATAAAAACTCCCAGGCAAGCTAAGAGCATGGCAACCAAGAAAGCTTTTCTTTTGACAGCAGGATAGACAAATCGGCAGACGCACCAATCTGTAAATTTATCTATACTTTCGTTTATCTACTGACGCTATGCTAACCCAGCTAGTATTGGCAACTCACAGGGTAAGGAAATGGGAAAGACATCCCTAAATGACATACTTCGTATGGCGCCACATAGTTTATAGACGCTCTCCTATCCTATATTCAGCGAAAATTGATGTCAATCAATGCCGATCCTACCACACTGACGCCACTTAGACCCTCCTAACTTGGCTTTTTGCCCATTGGCATATAATTACTTGCATCTTTTTAAGAATATTCCAAATTTAAACTTTTTAAAGCTAATTATAAAAGGAATCAATTTTTTCTGTCTGTATTTTTTAAAGCTTGACCCTGATTCCCGAGTGTATAACAAAGAGTGGCTGCTAAGTGCTTCAATATTTTATAAGTACTCTCAGCTGTCCAAATACATAAAGATTTTATTTATTTATTTTATTATTCCAGATTTTATTTTATTATTCGAGAAGTTTCACCTTTATAAATAAAACATTTAGATAATGCTATTTGCTACATATTAAGCAATGGTAAGAGTCAATATATGTATTACTGTATCATCATAATATAGGGTACTAAATGTTGCTGGCACCTTTAATGGGCGTCAACTTGAATGTCAACCAAAATAATACCACTCATTGCTGCTGCTTCTTGCACTGCTTCATTTTGATTTTTGTTTACAGTTCCTCAAAAGTATACCAAAATATGCTATCAAGTTATTGAGTTTAAGTATTAAGTTCTAGGTAGACAGAAGTACAGACAGACAATATCGCTTATACTATGCATTAAACATTATAAATAGTTACCTTCTACTCCAGCTTTTCCCTTGAGAGCGATGACTTTGCTAGCGGGATTCATGATGGCAGAGTCGGCGCTAATGGGTCTACGGATGGGGTTGGTGGGATCTGCCATGTCGATGATTACAACTTCTGATGTGTCTCCCACCTTCTCTCTTACGCAGATGAACTTATCCGACTCCATGGTCAGAGTGTTGAATGATATTGAAGCTGGATTGATTCCTATGCTTGTGAGCTGAAACAAAATGTAGTTTTATATCGTGAAGCAAAGGGGATTTTCTTTAAAAATATATTATTTAGAACTGAAATGAAAGCCTAGTAATATTTTCAATTTATGAGAGTTATTAAGTTTTCTATCTAATTCTAGTAGAATAAAATAAATGTTTCTGTTATAAACATTTTTTTACAAGATAGACATATTAAATTAAATAAAATATTGTTCATTTAAAAATTTTTTGGCCATGCTTGGATAAAACTGTCTTCTCCCATAATTACTGTAAGAATAGCCTTGGTTTAAAGTTACAAATGTTATATTGTATGTACCAAATTATTTTATCCTACTTTCAATAGATATTATTTACTAACATGAAACAGAACCTTTAATCAGCTTACGTTTCATAATTTCTACTGTACTGATGAACATTGTGACACAGCTCATGAGCAACTTTTCAAACTTTGCTATTGAAATTATTGAGTAAAATTATATCAATTATAAATGTGTTTAACCCAATTACGATTTTTCCAATAAGAAATATTAATTAGCAATAGGCCACTTTGTTAGTTTTAATCTGTTTGTATAACAAGACAATGATTGTGCAAACACTGTGAAATTTTCTTAACCCCGGGATTATATTCCTTCTTAAAGAGCAGCAAACCAGAGTGAAAGTATCACATAGATTTTGTTTAATATAACAAAGGATATTGTAGTCATTACTTCAAGCAGAAGGGTATTGATAAATGAAAATCTTTAACATTAGGTCATCAACCAGCTCTTCTGTAGAGTTTTGTTATTTAACGATATTGCGTCCAGTTTGGGATTTTCATATCAGACGATAGTTAGGAATAGTAAAGAGCAAATGTTTAATAAAAAATAGAACAAATCAATACCGGCACTCGGTCCTATCAGAAAGGGGGAGGTGTATGTCAGCCTACAATTGCGCAATGTCATCCGTGAATCCTGATAAGTCTCAATTCGAAAGAAGGTATATATTAAAGAATCCACTGAACATAGAAGCCCAGTTGGCTAATAAGAAGATTCGCTATCAGCGCATCCGACAAACTTGATGGGCGTACTCACCTGCAAATGCTCCTGAAAACGTATCGGCAAAACTTGCGCCATGGTTGCGGCTTTATTTAACACAAATTAAATGATATCACCTAAGCAGCGTTCTTACAAAACTGCGAAGCCTGAAAATATATCACAATTTTAATTCACTACCGTTTGATTGATACGAATAACATTTTTGACAATCAACATGGCGCACATTCATGTTTCAACGGAAACCAATTTTATTGACCGAATCACAATAAATACATCGTAACTCAATAGATTTAACTCACTATTTAATTTTAATACTACATGAAGCTTTTTATGATAAATTGGTATGTTCAATTTTTTTGTAATAAATATGAACAATGCACCCACAGCTGCCACATACACAAATGAATGAAGTGAAATGAAATCGCATGAAAGGTGAAATAGAAAGAGATAGAACTAAAATCTTGGTGTGTAGAATCGATTTTTCGGCCCTAGCACTCAACCAACACTCAAGAGTTTTGCTGTAATAAAATTATCTATTGTAGAAACTAGATTTACTTAGAAATATCTCACACTAGAATATTTTAACAAATCTGAGCTAATTACCTGGTCTGGATAGTAGTTAAATAATTAGGATTCACGCATCTCATTTTGCCATAATAGTAAACTTAAAAGCTATAACATATTTCGTTTCAAAATTGAAGGTCTTAAAAGCTTTAGGACCTTAAATTCCATAAATATGATTAAATAGAATAGTTTCTAGTAAGAAATAATGATATTCTATCATGTTTATGGATTAAATGCCTATTTTCGATTATTCTATCCTTACAGTCGCATTTTATCGACATCGATTATTGTAGATCCTATAAAGGACAACACTATTTTTGGGTTCATTACATTTTTTGTCCCTGCTTGTCCCAGTATGCTAGTCGATGCGAACTGACACCTCCCTACCCAATCAAAACTAGTGAAATCCAAATAGTATGGGCTGTTATTCTTTTGGCCAGCATATTGACACATACTAGAACACACTTGCAAAGCTCATCAAAGCATATTATGTCAATGTCATGAGTTGTCAAGTTTTCGAAAATTTTCATGTTTTTATTTTGGTTATAGCAGATGATTTGCAAATAAAAATAAAAATTGAGATTACAGTTTAACAAAGATAAAATTACTTATTTCACACGATAAATTATATTGTTGGTTCAAGATGGTAAGACTTGTGGAAATATTTGTGAACCTTTGTTATGAAAATATCAAAACGTATAATTCAATATTTTAAAGTTTCAGTTCGGATTTAACATGTTTCACGAGATCTCTAGACCTTTTAACATGACTTACCGTTGTTACTCGGTATCTATGTTACCCGGTAATGAGAGACAAGATGTTGAAAGGGGAGGAAAAAGTAAGGCAATTTCTATACATTGAAACAAAAGTAATTTGATTACCAGAAATTTTATATAAAAATTGTTACAGTTATTATGCCACCATCAGCTCTGGAATCATTAACAAGATTGAACATTGAATACCCTATGATATTTAAGCTAACAAACAAGAAAACCAAAAGAATCACACACTGTGGTGTTCTAGAGTTTGTTGCAGATGAGGGGAAAGTCTATTTGCCACATTGGGTAAGAACATTTCTGTGCAATAACATTTTTTTTTGCCCTCAACATAAAGTATAAATTCTTTAGTAACAAAGTATACTTTGACTTATTAAATAAATTGTATTCTATACAGATGATGGCCAACTTAGTGCTAGAAGAAGGAGCTATAATCCAAATAGAGAGTGTGTCATTACCGGTTGCCACATTTTCTAAGTTTCAACCTTTATCAGAAGATTTTCTTGACATTACAAATCCAAAAGCAGGTATTTCTTTTTTTAGCTTCATTTATGTTTTGCTGCATTGAACAATGATTAAACATCATAAGCTTACCTCATTAACTATGTGATGCTTAATACTATGAAAAAACTTATTTCGTCACTTCTTCTTTCAGTATTAGAAAATTGTCTGAGAAATTTTTCATGCTTGACAACTGGAGATGTAATTGCTATCAAATACAATTCTAAAGTATATGAGCTATGTGTGTTGGAGACAAAACCTGGAAATGCAGTTATTATTATTGAGTGTGACATGAATGTAAGTTACTAAATTAATGGTGTGAACCTGGATACTTTGAATATAATTAAAAAGGAACTTGTTTAGGTTTCAAAAGAAAATGTCATTGGACATATTATTGTAGATATAGCATATCAGACAAATGTAGATATAGCAAATAATTTTTTTAGCAATTATTTTTAATTTTTTTCAACTATAGGTTTTAATGATGTTATCTTAAAAAGGTTAAAAATATTACTAACACGAAATTTTACTATACTTAAGTAATTCATAACATTCCTTGTAGGTGGAATTTGCAGCCCCAGTAGGATATAAGGAGGAAGATCATTTGTCTAGAGCTGATGGTGATGATGATGTTGCAATGGACGAGGATCCATCATCTATGATGCCCGAGCCTGCTGGCTTTGTAGCATTCAAAGGTGAAGGTAACAGACTAGATGGCAAAAAGAAAAAATTAACTAGTGAAAGTGATTCTGAACCACAAGCATCTAGTTCAAGACAGGTAAAAGTTTTACTGAGAAATCTATTTTTAATTTAATTTTTCTCCTAGCTTGATATGTGTCCACAAAATGAAAGCTTGCCCATTATGAGAAGAAATAATAATGTGTAAGGTGGCAACAGTGTCACTATATTATGAAAAAAGCTATATAAAATTGCTTGTATCTTACTGTGTTGTGGTGTGGATGCATAGAAAAATCTAAAATTTAAAGTAAGACAAACCAAAGACTATTTAAAACTATTAGTCATCATAATACTGGTGCGATGAGTCATTTTAAACATTATTAGAGTTATATTGAACTTAAAATTTTTGTTTGTAATTAAAGCATCTTTTAACTCATATTGTTTTTTCAGCCTTATGTACGTGGTGTCCCAGACTATGATTATGTTGTTGGAACACTGAGGTTTATAAGAAACTATAAAACTGCTAACGCAAAAGAAGAGACGCCATCAGAACCATTCCAAGCCTTCAAAGGCGAAGGATTTACTCTGCGCACTGCCAAATCAAAAAATTAGTAGTGTTGATGTTATTTATTTTACAGTATATAATATAACTTAATATTGTATGTTTATTCGACCAAATGGACAGGAAAGTTAAAGAGATAAGAGCTCAGTGACTCATATGATTTGTTTACTAGGGTTATCACTTTTTTAAAATAAACTATTTAGAATGTGATTTTACTTATTTGTCACCCAATCAGTGGCGTAACTACAAGGTGGCAAGCCAGCAAAATTCCACGGGCCCCCAACCGTGAGGGGCCCCTGATTAGCCCCCCCAGACAAGTGGAAAGCATTTATTTTTTACAATAATTGCTTGACATGTTTTTTTGTATTGGATATGGAATTCATTTTCGTTGTGCTATGTCAAGTAGAACAAGAATTAATTTGCCACAGGCCTCGAATGGTATAGTTACGCCACTGCACCCAATTGCAGCATACATGGAGTTTTGACTGGCTTGTGCAGTCTATTACATTATTATGAATAAGACCAAACACAATTATTAGTATAAACAATTTATTTAAGATTACTTAGAAATTAAATAAAGAATACTGCTTTACTTAACATAATTGGAATCATCAATTTTTGTTTTTATATAAAAAAAAATACAATAAACAGCTAAATCACTTGTAACAAATATTTTAAGAAATGTACAGACACTAAATGCATAGTAAATTTTGAAATTTTACAAGTAAAAAGTTAAAATCGTTTCAAAAATTCTTCTGAGCAAATTCTAGCTCGAGCATTTACAGCTAGTTTCATTTCACTAATTTCTTTATCAATCTCTTCCATAAAGTATATGACGAAGTCAACTAACTTGTGCTTGTACATTTGTTCTGTGTGAAAATTAGTGATAAGAAAGCTTATGTGATAGCCGTCGACCGGTTTCCTCCTCAAGACTATAAAGTTTTCCGCCCTCATCATCATGAATCTCATAAACTTTTTACACAGTATTTTTTCGATTTCATCTGCTTGTTTGATCATGATACTAATTCTTATTGAGTTGACTGAGGATTCGATTAACACTTTCTCGTTGGCATTGCGGGATATAATTACAGGATTTAACAACAATTCGGTGCTGGTTCCGACTTCAACTTCTGGTTTATTGTATCGCTCCACAACTTGGGAAGAAAAGTGTTCCAAGCACATTGCTGAAGTTAATGTGTGTCGCACAGCCGTTAAATAAGGCTTTAAAGTAGCAGACATCTTTTTAGTTTTATTTTCAACACGCTACCACATAAATATGCCACACTTAGAGATTATTTTTATAAAAAACTTTAGGATTCCATTGACTTTAAAGCAACATGGCCGACAACACTTTGAGTTTTGACAGGTGACTCATGACCACGATAATTGACACATTTAATTTTTCTCGGGTGAAAGAAATGGCCTTGAGGTGTCTACACCTCAACGCAAAAAGAAGTGAAATTTTATTATGAAATATGTTTTATGGCGAATTAAAAACATTTGTTCTGCATTTCTTGGTTCATTAACTCAAGACAACATTGAATAATTGATAAACAATTACGTTCTACTTCTTTCTTTTGATGGTGCCCTGTGAAATCGCCAACTCCTTAGCGACTATCGACAAGAACATCACTATTTCTAATGACAGTTGTTGACAGCGACGAGACGGGAAATTGAAATTAATGGCGTACGATAAATGTATGTGACGCAAGTTAGCGTTTTACGGCATGCGTTTGTTAAACAATTTAACAAGCGTAGGTTTTGCTCGGTTATTGTTGTTGTCTTCGCTCACATGACCCATCTTTAAAGTAGTGTAATACCTAGAAATATGTCTCGCGAGTTTGATCACCTCTTCAAACTTCTGATTATCGGTGACAGTGGTGAGTGGGCGAGGCCTCGGTTCGCGAGTAATGATATGATGTGCAAAATATTTTCCGTGTAATAAGTAGTCCATGTTTTTCAGGTGTCGGTAAAAGTTGCCTCCTCCTACGGTTCGCCGATAACACTTTTTCGGGCAGTTACATTACCACCATCGGTGTTGATTTCAAAATAAGAACTTTAGAAATAAACGGTGAGCGAGTGAAGTTACAGATATGGGATACTGCTGGGCAGGAGCGGTTCAGGACCATAACCAGCACGTACTACAGAGGAACTCACGGAGTCATCGTTGTTTACGATGTCACTAATGGGGAGTCTTTTGCTAATGTTAAGAGATGGTTACATGAGATTGAGCAGAATTGTGATGTCGTCAATAAGGTTTTAGGTAAGTCCTGCTAATTCGGTATTGCAAGCAATTTACCTTATCAATAAAATATCAAAATGTTTAGCTACAATAGACAAGACAGATTATATATAAGTGCCCTATGAAGTTTTTTTTTAAACATGTGTGCAAGGATTATTTCTTATAATAAGCTGTAGTTATAGGGCACTAAACTTCATATTTATTGTAAGCACATTTGTTGTCTACTGTAATTACCATTTAATGGTAATTTTTTGAGGACAATTGCAGTAATATCTGGGATCCATGAGGCTAGTTTTTTAGCCAGGATAGTAAGATAGTATTAGTGAACTGTCAAACTAGTATTTCTGGCTTTGGTAGACAAAACTAGCTCCATTTCTAAGCTCTCTAGAGTCTATAGCTTGACCAGAACCTCTGTACTGCCCCCTAGGAATGTGGAACAGGGTGGGGAGGAATATGAATTCTCCTGCCGTTTGCATTGACAGCTACTAAAGTAGCATTGTTTATCCTGGACATAACAGTGTATAAAAGTTTACTAGAGTTTACAAATTTGTTTCCTTATTTTTTAGAATAAGGAAACAAATTTGTAAACTAGAAATCAAAGATACTCTGGGATGTAAACTCCCATTAGGTTTCTTTTTGCTGTTTATGCTATATCTTACAACACATAACAATATTATTATATATGTATAATGGGGAAAATTGAAAAAGATCCAGTCAACGGACCTACGTCATTTGGTTGGAATATGTCAATAAAAAACTTACATGGTAAGTTGTGATCTGTCGGCTGAGTTTGATCCAAGCTCTGGTTCTGTTTTAACTTCACTTATTATACATTCTGTTTCATAGAATTCCTTACCTATTTTAATAGTGTAGTCATTGCATAGTTCATGTTTTTGTACAAAAATTTCAGTTGGTAACAAAAATGATTGTCCATCAAGGAAGGTAGTTGTAACGGAAGATGCCCAGAGATTTGCCACACAAATGAATATACCATTGTTTGAAACAAGTGCTAAAGAAAATATTAATGTTGAAGAAATGTTTCTCACTATCACAAAAATGGTTTGTACATATTAAATATTTTTACAGATAAAAAAATGTTATTGTGTATATTATTCCAATTCAAGTAGTGTAGTTTGTTAAATAATTCAGATCTATACTAATACTAGTGTATCAGTTATTTTTACTCTTAGAGCCTATTTCACTGCTTACTGATAAGTGTCGGATAGCCTAAATAGGATGGAGAATCGTCATAAAGTTGAGGATAGCTTATCAGAATCTTTATCTGTAAGCGATGAAACAGGCCGTTACACACTACTATATTACATACTATTACAAAATAAGTATCACATACATAATGAGTATACATATTACATATATAACAGATATTTTAAGCCTTTACAAAGGACATAGAATAGTAAGTTAGCAAGTCAAAGCCATTCATAATTGATGAAGTCAATAACTAAAATTTTACAACCTTCAAGTAAATACACTTTTTTTTCCAGAAATTTTGATAAATCTTGTAATCTATCTCTATACATCAATTCCACATTATTTTAATTTTAAATAATTTTTTAGTCCTACGGCGTGTATTTACACAAAAATCGGTCAGTTTTTTAAATATTAGTTCCTCTTCCACTTATGTCTTCAATTTTATACCTACCTTCAACTAATTTATTTAATTATTTACTAACAAGTAACAAGGCAATTTAAATTTCAGGTACTACGGTCAAAGTTGGAAATGAAAGAGAGACAAAATGTTGCTTCAAATGATACTGTACACCTTAAGAAAAGCCACAAGTCGAAAGTTAAGAAATGTTGCTAGTGAACACATTTGGTGGCTCTCGGCCAGGGATGTCGCTACAATGCTCAAATACTACAATATCTTGCACAACCCAAGCAGGAACACTGGCACGGCCTTTAAAATACCAATGAAATAGACCATAACTCAATATTATATAGTGTTTTATAGTTACAGTGTATTTTCACAGCATAGCATCAAGTAATAAAGTTCTAGTTGATTTTTATACTTTATAAAAGATAAGGTAGATGAATAATATCATAATTTTGCTACTTTCAAAAGCTTTTGTTGCAATATTTTCACATTTGTATTGTGCTGGGTTAGTCTCACCATTGAGCATTTTATGTGGTTCTTTTGACTCCAAAAATTAATTAGGTTATAGGAATGCATAGTAAATGCGTATGATTGTATACTCAATATCAAAATTTATGTGATGTGTGTTGAATTGTAAAGGGGAATGTCTTATTACGAATGCGTACCACTTAAATGTAACTTTATTTTTACAAGTGTATGGATGTGCATGAAATGGCAATGTTTTGATGGCAAATTCTGACTTCATTTTCTTTTTTGACAAGTAATCTGATTCTTTTACAGTAAACTTTGGTTATTCAGGATAGGGTTATTTATTTAATCATATTATTACAATGTACCAATACTGTGTAGTCATTATTAGAGTAGTACATTTCAGAATTAGTCATCAAATCTTTAAACCAATCATCACATATTTCAGTGGTGGTTTTGTGTCTGTATGAACTAAAAGTATTATATGTTATGATGTAATAACCAATATTATTTAATATAATTTTAGGATTGCCAGATTCAAGAAATCTGAGATGTGTATTTGTTTATTAATCTTTATTGCTTTTAATGCCAGTGTTAAAAGAAATGCTTTATGTCATATCAATTTTTCTAATTGTGCTTTAAACAGTATATTTTCATTTTGTTAGTAGCCTGAAATAGTTGGGAAGCTTATTTGATCACCCATACTTGAAAATTATATTGATGTCATTCAACAGTGCATGCTAGCGTTGATAGCAAAGAAAAAGAATAAGGGTTAAATTTACAATAAAAATTATCAAAGTTGTGTAAGGGTGCATAAAGCTAAAATGTTACTTTAATTCTTGTGTTTTTTAAAGAATGTCAATATTAGAATCAACACAATCTGAACTGATCGTTTATAAGAGAAATTATAAACACTTGGGATCATAATTGAGTATAATAATAATAGTAAAGGATAATCATTTAGCTAGATTTCATGACATTATCATATTATACATATTTAATTTTAGTATTATAATATTTGTAACATACCAAATTTGTGTAATGTAAATTAGATATTAAATACTAGATTTCTTGAATATTTATAAATTTTATACATATTTGAACTGGGACGATGGACATTAATTTACTACAATTTATTTAGTAAATAAAATAAAACAAACGAAATTTTAAATATCAATTTCTAGAGATTAGTTAGATTTCTTTGAATTTAATGATTTCAAAAGTTTGCTCAGGGAGAAAATAATATGGTGAAATAATATAATTGGTCGAAAGTTAGGTAGGTAACAGCCTGATAAAAATGTATGTAATTTAGTTCATAAGTGCCCTAAAATATAAAAATTTTCAAAAGCTTTCATATTTCCAAGTGACCAGTTGATACCAGTGGCCATTCTTATGAGAACCTATAGGAATGCTAATGGGAACTTGTTATTGATGTAAATAAATTGAAATGCTAAAAACATCCAAACCTTGATTGCAAAAATAGTATACCTACTTTGCATTTATTTTGTGATGGTTTTGATAAATATATTTTCGATTATTATGTGTTAAATTGCTTAAGAGTAGCTTTTGAGTATTTTTGTAACAATATTCCATATCAACATATCATCTTAAAGTAAAAGGGCACTAAAACTAAAGTTAACAGTTTTTTTGATCTAAAACATTTTTTTTTTAATTTTGTAACAGCCGGTCTAACGCTTCAGCGTAATGTAATACTTGGTCAGATACTTGTATTACTTTTAAGAAATTATTGTTCATACCAGCATTTTAAAATGTAAATAGATATATTTTGCCCATAATTAATATGGTGTTTCATTATTTAACCTATCTAGTATTATGATTCAAAATATGTATGTACTATAAGAAAAAGGGAACAAGGAATTGTTCAAGAAGTTATAAATATTGTATTGCAGTGTAAAACTGATCAAGATCCAAAATACCAGACAAAGCCAAGCAGATCAAGAATAATTGTTCACTGTGTGTAAATTATTATTGGTATCAAATGTGCAATGGAATGACTTCCTGGTCAAATGGATTAGAATGTTACAGTTGACTCAGAGCTCAGCGGACAGCGGTTGTTGAGTTTGCTTCCTCAGTTAGAAGTTATCCGTTGCCTTATTTGCCAGCGGAAGTTTAGACGATATATATATCCCTTATTTATGGTATAGACGTAAGGTAAATCGGAATCAAGAACTACCAGCTTATAATAAGGTTACTGAAAGGATTAAAATTCTAACTTTGATTTTTAGTGATGATATTATTTTCTATCTTCAATTATAACTGCTAAACCTTTTTAATGGAATATGTGTCTTTCAGCAATCATGTTATCGAATGTGAGATATTTTTTGTTTTGGACTCTTTATTAATCAGAGGTGAGTAGACTATTTGTCTAGGTTTCTGAACATAGTTTATTCATCGGTCGGCATGTTTAACTGTAAGGCATGTATTTTCTCATTATTCAGTCTCTAATGGTACGAAACTGAACTAAAGGGCAGTTTAACTTTCATTTACTTTTTTTAATTTGAAGTTGCTTTAAGCCCATGGTAATTTTTTTGGAAAGATGACAAAGAAGAACTATGATGCCCTCAAATGTAACTGTCAATGTCATTCTAAAAATTCCGTCAAATTTGGGCTGCCCTCGCTGAATTTTCAATTTTCTACGGGACGAGTTTTCCTGCAAAATTCCAAAATGTCTCTGTGGTCAACATTAAATCGCAATGTATTCAAACGCACATCTACTTTTGCGATCGTTGTAGCAGGTGGAGCTTTCTTCTTCGAAAGAACATTCGATTTAGTTTCTGTCTCTATATTTGAGAGCATAAACAAGGGAGTAAGTGCTTGGTTATATAATTTTTCTTTTGTGTAGCTGCTGAAATTTAATAATCCCATTCATTCTCATGTTTCTCTAACTCGCCCGAGTTGAACTTTCGAACGATCAAACGATTGTTTCTAGAGTACCAGTCTTGGGTATGAATTTATATAGTAGTAATGTTTTTTTTTAAACAAACTTAATAAAGGGTACAATTTCCTTAAGACAAATTTATGTTTCCAAAAATGATACCAATTTCTTGAATACAGTTTTCTTAAATTACTTGCTATGAATAAAATGCAGGGATTGCGTTTATGTTTTTTTAATTTTGCGTTTGTTTTTTTAATGTATTACCACCAATACACCGTTATAACTACCGTTTTTTTTTTCAGAAACTGTGGAAGGACATCAAACACAAGTATGAACAGTAAAACCACTTAGGAATGTGAATTCTATTAGTTTAATTTATTGTTAACATGATTAAAATATTATAAACATCTACAGAGTTCCATTTATTTACTGACTAGATTTTAACAATATTATAGTAATATTATTATGTAAAAAAATGCCTATTTGGCATTTTTTTACCACTTTTAAACATCTATACATATAATAATTTTAAATAATACAATAAAACAGCATGGTATTATAGCAAACATTTTAGTATTTACAATTTTTTTATAAAAATAGAGATAAAGTAAGACCTCACGTGCAAATTTCATAGAACTGATATTATGGATTTTGTCACCGCAATTTTCTATTTTTTGTCACTGTCTATGAAATGTGTTGTGTTTAAACTAGCAAAATATGGAGACAAAAGTTACTTGTGTGATGATTTACTAAATTTACTCTGATGATTTACTAAAGTCAGTTCCATGATACATTAAGTTTTGCATCATGTTGTTACTTTAGTACAGTCTCCCTTCATCAGTTTTTAATTTCTCAATCATGTTAAATTTCTTAGACATGAAAGAAAAAGTGCCAACTGCATAGTAGCTAAAACCTTATAGGATTTGTATGTTGTTAATTTAAAATGTATATTGTACCTCCAGGGCACGATTTAATTCCAATCCATACAAAAAAACATTTGCCTCATGTCTTTCTTGAACATTTAGCATCAACCCTTTAAGTCCACGCTAAATTGAATCATAACTGATGTAATGCATTGAGAGGTAATATATTTTATATTTATTTATTGGTAAGTATAATACTTTTTAGTTATTCATTTTCATTATAAGTTTAATTTGAATATTTTCAAAATGTACAAAATACCCCTAATAATTGAATACATAAGTGGAAGAAGCAAATAACTAACATTTTTACTACTTTCAAGTAAATCCTTTTTTTTCCATAAGATTTTGATAAACCTTATAATTTGGTGATTTAGTGATTTATCTAGCTTTTTAATTAAAATAACGTGGATTTGATGTATAGCTAGGTAGACAATCTAGCTATGCATCAAATCTACATTATTAAATTTTAAATCATTTTCCCGGTCCTAAAATCTGTCAGTTTTAAAAATATTAGTTACCCGCTTTTTCCACAAATGCCCATATATACTAACAAGGTTTAAAAATGTCAATGAAAACATTTTTAAGTAAGTACGTATTATTTTTATCAAATAACTAGACTATAATGATTTAGTGTTTTCCATATTAATGAACAAACCCAAGTCTATTGAAATAATGTCTGAAGAAAATTATTATGCCTAAGACATTCTTTACAATTGAGATTTATCTTGACTACCAGCTCCCACCTAATCTTACCTAATATATAATTTGATTAAGCCCCAAAGGTTCTCTTTACACAAATGCCACAAGAAAAGGTACATTTATTTTAAAAAGAGTTTCGCCTATATAACCCTACAATGTTTATAATAAACCGCTCTATCTACTAAATTAAAGTTTTTACTTAAGATAATTCTCGTGAAGTTTTATTAATTGATAGACGACACCAGGGTGTGGTTTGAGAATCAATCAAGTGTAAACATATTCACCGTCACATCAGCGAATCACAATGTGCAACCTATCCCATAGAGGCTTAGGCCACTAGCTATAGTCAGAGTTTAATACTAAGAGCATGATCAAAAAATTTTGAGATGCTGTTTTCTTTCATAAAGGTCTCTTTATTAACGAAATCTCAACATTTTTGATCACGCTTTTAAGTGCTAAGCGTAAGCGCTGACTATAACTACTTTTCCCTAGTCCCTATCGTGAGATCGCAATAGTCAAGTTTGTTACTAAGTAGAAGAGCATTTGTATACTCTGGCAAAAAACAGTTAAAGCCACGTCTTCTTAGATTTCGTGACTAGCTGTTTTTTGGGCCTTCTTCTATTTGGGGCGGTGGTCGTCTGGCAGGGTGTCAGCAGAAGCGGATGCAGCGAGGCGGGGGAGCGGCGCGTCGGGGGCAGGCTCGTCTGCCAGCGCCCAAATTATGTCAACCAATAGCGGCTGAGCCAGCAGTCTGACTGCATCTTGACGCGCCACCTGGTTGTAGTGGAATTAAAAACTTGGGTCAGTAATTATATGAATACGGTATTTTACAAGGTCGAATGTTCGCAATTTAAAAAAAAAAATTAAGGAAAAATTTAAAAAAAAATCTCTAAAAATTCAGTTTGATAACTTCTTTTGAGCAATAATCCTTCAGTATATAATAATTAACATAGTTTTTAAACAAAGTCTTTCCGCAATGCGAACAAACTACTCTGCGAGTGACGTCATAAGATTAAAGACATTGCACCTTACGACCCTAGAAGATAGGCGACTTCGTGGAGACCTCATAGAGTACATACAAAATATTAACAAATTGTAACAATGTGCCAGCGCTTGAAGATCTTTAAATCAGGAAAGACGTGACATTGAGGTCTACTCGAGATCATCATCACAGACTAGAACGTACACCAGCCAACCCGCTTATAGTGCACAACTTCCTAAGTAATAGAGTACAGACTTCGAAATATGTTGTCTGATGATATTGTATCTGCACCAACTGTTAACAGTTTTAAAAACAGACTTGACAAATGTTTGATGACCAATAAGCCTTACAAAACAATGAGTGTGTGAATTACAACACTTTGCGATATGGTTACATCAGCTAAAAGTCATTAACAAATGAATAAATAAAATACATACCTGAGTGAAATTATGTACGATCATTTTCAAAGCATACTCCTTTATGTCTGCAGCTCTCATACGGTCAGCCGCTTGCAGGATCGCCAAGACGTTATCAGGGTTAACGTTACTTTGCAGGTTGTGCTTACAGAACACTTGAAGTCTGTTGTTTGTGAAGCCTGCATTTTAATATTGACACTAAATTATCTTAGTTATAGTTGTCATAAATGATTGC
>JAOTAV010000014.1:798998-818364 GCA_026546445.1 Cyclargus thomasi | reverse complement strand
TTCAGCCAAATCTGTTCTGCTGTTCTTGAGTTATAAGTGGTGTAACTAACACGACTTTCTTTTATATATATAGATAGATATATATAATTATCCAAAGGTAACATTTATTCGGCATATAACGATAAACATCAAATCCCGTTTGGTAGTATCGGCACGATTGGTGGACAAACTTTCACATTTTTAATATTATAAATAGAGAAAAAAAAACGCTAAAAATGGAACGAATTCATAAGAATAACTACGGTAAAATAACTATCCTTGTGGTTATGTCCAAATGTAATGAATTGTAAAAGGCTCAACGTTAAGTGCTTGTCAAGCTATTGGCAATGTTAAAAGCACGTTATCCTAAATACAATACGAGCCTATCGGGCGAAGGTGCTTTAGTTCAATGTAACACTTGATATATAGGTCAGATGGAAATGTCCTGAATACTCGAGAACTCCATACAATGCCAGACGCAGTGGCGCCGCGAGCCCAGACAGCGGCGCAATCTCTCATAGCCCCGTAATAACTGACTTGGCACTTGGCAGACGAATTAAGGTTGTGAGGCCTATATTTTTATAGTTTATAGGCTTTTGATTGATATGAATTCATACATATTTTGTTAACTCTCTTAATAAAATCTTGCGTTGAAGGGTGCGGTAAACAAAATTAAATCTTATGTTAACAGTTTGAGAAATATTAACACTAGGTCTATAATTTACGGTCACTGGTTGGTGTAGAGTCGCACCACGTTAAATTACTTATCTCCTGAGTTTTGATAACCGTTAATTTTTTTACCTTTTACGCACTATTGTTATATTTATAAAAATTGTAGTGCGTCGCTCATGTGGAACTCTAAAATGTCATAAAATAGAAATATTATTGTAAGCCTCAATTGAGAACATGATGTTATTCCACGACCAAAAGTGGCCTATGTTACTTCCCATTTTTATAACAACTCTTTTTCGAAAATTAAGTTAATTGGTGGCTTTGTTGAAGCGTGAAGGAAGGACACACAAAGAAACTTTCCCATTTACAATAATAAGGAAGGCTAGGAATTACTGAGCTGTGCTCACAGACCACGCCGACGAAAACATTAATCCCACGTGTACCGCAGTCACTTATGTAAGCTCACACGCCACTCCACTATGTCTCCATTTGCATAAACTGAATATTCTTTCTAGATATTATAAATAGACATCCTCAAGAATTTTCAGAAAAAGCTTGTATTATCACGAAAAAACATTATTCGTTCTCTTTCGTTCTCACATTCGTATTAGTTGATAGTATGTAGTCAGTTGTAATCTGTAACGAAACATGGTATTTAGATAATCAGTTAGATTCTTAAAGCATTAACAGAAGTAAAGAAAAAAGTACTGAAGAAAGAATATTTCACAATACTCTGCGTAATATTGTGTGCGTGAACAAAATGGTGATACCAGTGGTAAATGAATAATTTTGTGTGGCAGGTAATGAGTGGGTACAGCATGTCGAGCGGCGGAGAGTCTGACGCGCTGTCGCGGCGGCTACGCGAGGCGGAGCGCGCGCGGGCCGACGCCGAGCGCGCGCACGCGGACGCGCTAGCGCAGCTGCGTAACGCGCAACGTTCGCCGCTCGACGCGCACAATGTAGAACAGCTGCAGTCCAGGGTGCGGGAGTTGGAGAAGAAGGTAACATTTTGTTTTAAATGTAGGCTTTTTCGTATTTCTTTCCATAGTTTATTTGATGCATCAAATCGTAAAATAATACATTACAACACGGTTTCACCCTCACTTAAGTATATTTTTTAGCCGTTTCATTTGTGACAGTTATTGTGGATAGCTAATATTCTTCCAATTAAAGTGATTATTTTATGAAAAACTATTTTTTTTTCAAACAAAAATAGGCTGCATTAGAAACTGTCCGTTGCGAAGAACTTCAGTTGGAGATGTCATCGGCGATGCGCGCGCGCGGTGCTACCACCACGACGTGGACCACTCCCATCGCACAACCTGCCTCGGAAATTGAACGAATCATGGCGAAGATCGAGCAAGACAATCGAATCTTGGCCGAATTGGAACATACTAGATCTACCACGCATGGTAGGTTCTCAATAGGTAAAAGACATGAATTTTTTTGTTATGCTAGAAGGTCTTGTATCCTCACCAAAAAATGTGTGCACAGTAAATGTAATTTTAACAAATTGTTATATAAGCGCTAAAAACTGACCAATTTATTTCTGAATATTTGCAGGAATGCAACAAAGTGGATCTAATCAGGCCCTGGGAGAATTCCATTCACCGACGCCATCACCTCTCCCCCATTCCTACACGAGCACGGCGGGGCACGTGGCGCTGTGCCAGAGCAGCACTATGCCAACATTATCGGCGCTGCATGCCACGCAGTCGCAGTTTACTGCCCCCAGTTCCAACTCCGTCGCCTATTCCATGGGCGTCCACAACCCGACTTCATACTCGAACCCCGTAGCGTCGAGCTACGGAATGACCAACACTCATCAAGTCACCTTCACCAACCCCGTTACGGCTCCCTTAGTTAACAATATAGGTCAAATATCGAGCACCCTGGCAGGTCTGCAGTCAAATTTACAAAACATGACAGGAAACGTATCAGGAATCAATTTAGGCACGAATATAACCGGCCCGTCTATTACTGGCACTCTCCCAGGAAGCGGTCTGACGAGCTGTTTGAATAATCCACCTGTAAGTTTGTCGTCGGGATTAACGAGTACATTGGCGGGAATACAATCATCATTAACGGGTGCTCTCGGGAACACGCTCACGAATCTAACGAGTGGTACTCAACTCGGTGCATTAAATACGAGTTTAACTGGGACAAATGCATTCGGGACCGGAGCCGGGACGTACACGAATCCTCTGCTATCGAGCGGTCTGGGAACGAACGCTATGAATATTAAACTTAAACCGATGGACGAAATTGATCTCGGATTATCTAGGTTCGGAGCGAGTAATCCGCCATTAGTTAGAGCGACCACACCCGTAACCCCGCATCAACCGAGCTGGAACTTAGGCTTAGATAACCAATTTGGAACTGATAGACTAGGAACCTTAGACTCGACGTTCTGCCACGACAGGGGTACGAGAGCTATAAGACTTTTACCAAATAATATGTTGGATATGGATGGTACGTTGCAAATTTCTGATGGATTTATTAAGTTTATCTTAAGAAAAAAATTATAAATATTTCTTTAAACTTTTAGTACGTAATACACATTATATGAATGGAGGCGGTTCAGCGGAGCCTCAAGTTGATATGTTGGATATACCTGGAAAGGGCAGATGTTGTGTTTATATTGCAAGATTTTCATACGACCCACCAGAGTGAGTAACTAATGAAAAAATCTTAAAATCTAACAGCAGTTTTCGTATTATCATTTTATCATCTGGTTCCATTTGTAGCGTTGAGACAGCAGAGGGAGAGCTATCAATTTGTGCTGGAGATTATCTTCTTGTTTGGGGTCAAGCCGATCCCAATGCGACTATGCTTGATGCAGAATTACTAGACGGAAGACGCGGCCTCGTGCCAGCTAACTTCGTACAAAGACTTGTCGGAGACGACCTATTAGAATTCCATCAGGTATGTAGTACAAATAAGTATTATCACAATGCCAATGCCAAATTATTATTATTATTGGGAGGTGCCGATTCTAATAAAATTAACTATCAACAGGCTGTTGTTGCTACATTGAGAGACGTAGATGAAACAGCAACTACTGCTATAAGCGACTTATCACTCAGTCGAGACGTGGCCCGCCTAAGCGAAATGGCCGATATCAGTGAAGGTCCAGAAGACGACGATAATGGTAATTACACTTACGTATATTCTCATAAAATTCCTCATTTTATTTTACTCTTTATAAACATAAAAATAAAATAAACTCCGCTGTAGATGCTTTCTAGAGCAATCACGATAACTAGTGTCGTAGCAAAAAGATAAAAAAGTAAAAGTAAATTCAAAGAAATTTAAAACGCATGCTCCTAACATTACCGAGAACCTTAGGTTATAGGTTTTATACATTTCTGACAAAAACATGCAAACACCATTGATATAGCGATAGATCTATAGTTGAACGATAATCCCATCCCACTTACCCTCCCTAACTGAATTTCACCGCACGCTTCGCATATCACTCGCACTTCGCCTGCTTGGCTACTCTCCTCTCCGCGATATACCCTCGGACCTGAACAGCCGAGCTGTTTTTCTCGTCGCTAGTGCCGGCGCCACGGCAGCTGAGTTTGGAGAGACAGCTGAACAAGTCGGTGCTGATCGGCTGGACGGCGCCCGAGGGAGTCCAGCAAGCCAACATCGAGAGCTACCACGTTTACGTCGACGGCGTTCTGAAGACGACGGTCAAAGCGACAGAGCGCACACGAGCGCTGGTTGAGGGTGTGGACGCTAACAGAGTGAGTTGATATTAAAGATAGCTTTGAAAAAAATATGTTTTCGTTGAAAAATATACATTAGAACACAACGAGAGCAAATACACTACACATTTTATTTTTTTGTAATAATAATCGATAGAAGTATGTAGAATAGGTAAAATGTTTTCTATATTAAATTTCCATTGTTAATAATAATACCTTCATCATATAGCTTAAAATAATTTGAATATTCAATAAAAGTAATAATTGTTTAGCTAGAACTTAGAACGTTGTATTAAAATAACATTCATCCATTGTGTTGTAGACCATAATATTGTTATAACATATACTTGAAATTATAATATAAGTGTAGGATATAAAAATTCATTTACAATTTACAGTCATAAAAGTTAGTCAATTTTGTTTTAAACGCTCTGATGTGATAGGCTTATCAATGTAATAGATATTATTATTATTGGAAATCATTTTTTCTGATTTTTCTCTCCCCGCCGCCCACTCTACTTTAACCGCATACTGGCAAGAACGATTGAATAAGATTTTATTGCCTATCTTCGATTGGCTGAGTTATAAGATGGCTCTAACTTGTATACTGTTTAAGGATACCTCCTATGTAAGAAATGTTTTAGCCTCACCGCATCAGCGTGCGGTCCGTGACGGTGACGCGCCGCACCTCCCGCGACGCCGCCTGTACGATGGTCATTGGTAGAGACACTGGTAACATGGGCCCGACGTGCGTTAGAGCGAGCGGCGTCACCTGCTCCCAAGCTATCATATCATGGCTACCGGCTAATTCTAATCATCAACACGTCGTTTGCGTTAACAATGTCGAAGTAAGAAATTAGCCTTTATAAACATGCTTCATCATTTAGCGTAGAGTTTATGTGGTCATTAACTTCGGGTAGATAATTTTTATATTTAGTTTTGTTTCCACTTTGTGTGTATCATGATTGTATTGTTTCCTGTCTTCAAATGTTTCTTTTTTCTCTAAAAGTTTTGCGCTTATTAAAATATTATTTTTTACTGATTCTTTCGTTTGGCTAAGGTCGTTATGCTACGCTATTATTTCCGATTATTTGAAACTCATAAGAAAATTTTTCCATTATATATTTGCTTTTATCCGTCATTATTTATAAACTAGTAGATAGTTTAAAACTAACTCGCTTTTGGTTTTAAGGTACGAACTGTGAAACCTGGCGTATACCGTCATACGATCACTGGGCTATCACCGAGCACGCAGTATCGAGTTACCGTAAGGGCTAAACATTTACGAGCCGGCCCGCCCGGTATGCCCATAGAGGAGGCACCAGGCGCCTACACCGACTTCCGAACTCTACCTAAAGGACTTCCGGACCCACCGAACGAAATCATGGTATTTAAATTTTGCCTGTCCGATGCAGCATGGAATCCAAGCATGCCTTGTCGATTTTAACACGATACACTAAATTCCTGCTCGCAGATACATAACCCGAAAACTTCAATACCTACTTTAAATACTTAAATTATTTTATTTCCTAACAATACGTTTGGTTTGTCCAAATATTTATGTAAATAACGATATACAGTTGCGCTTTTTGACAGTTGAAGCGAACGTTAACTAGCACACGCACTTAAAGATAGCTTTCCAACGCTCACAAGTGTGTGATTAAAGTCCTCGATAATACTCTCACATCATACACAACCCTTTCCCTTTGAGTAACGACACGACCTCAAAGCACGCGGCACTGTGGAATATTTCGAGGAAGTCGCGTCAATCGCAACCATAAATCCAGCGCCAGGAGAAATTTGACAAAATCCGCTCACATTGTTG
Source organism: Cyclargus thomasi (assembly GCA_026546445.1). Classification (NCBI taxonomy): domain Eukaryota; kingdom Metazoa; phylum Arthropoda; class Insecta; order Lepidoptera; family Lycaenidae; genus Cyclargus; species Cyclargus thomasi. The sequence continues at coordinate 812,175 of JAOTAV010000014.1, read as the reverse complement.
GTAGCTTAGTTCCCTTTGTTATGTCGAATCCTCCCTCGATGTGGCTTAATAGTATGTGTGGACACGATTGTGTTGAACCAATTGGCCTTAAATATTTGCTGGATTGTTGGTGGTGATTGGTGCGGTGTCGCAGGTGGAAGCTGGACCCCAGGACGGCACTCTACTTGTGACATGGCAGCCGGTGCTCCGGCCGCCCGCATCCGGCCCCGTTACCGGATACGCTGTATACGCCGACGGCAAGAAGGTGACCGACGTAGATTCGCCGACGGGCGATCACGCGCTCATCGATATTGGCAAACTGATTGGCCTCAATCCCAAATGTGTCACTGTAAGTATCGTATCGCTTGAACTGCTATTTTGGCTCTTTGTTTTTCTATCGCTTGATAACGTCGAATTTCGAAAGCATCGTATGCGACGGGAACTTAGGAGATTTTGCAATGACCGAGATTCGATTGCAGGTGCGAACTAAGTCTCGAGACAGCCAATCCAGTGATAGTGCTCCGACCCCTATTCCGCCAGCCGTGCTTCGAGGTGTGGCGTCGCGAGGCCCGAGAGGACCCGGCCCGGGGCAAATTCCGGGACAAAATCAACAAGGCCAAGGCTATCGAATGCAACGCCCTCAGCCGTATCAGCAGCAGCAGCAAGTAATAGAGCACGACGAAAACCTGTCCGATAAGGAAATCTTCCCCACCAATCGCCATGACCAGCAGGCGGCAGCAGCTCAGGTGAACTTTATTTTCTTTAAAAAGAACCATTTCAATTACTGCAAATATTTACATGTATTGGCAAAACATCACTAGCTTACTCGAGTACCTTATCTAAATTTATTTCCAACAACCTTTAGATACAATAATTGAGTACCCAAATTACTTGCTTTATAACAAGTACATAGTACATTTTCCGTTGAACTACAAATTATTATTTAAATAAATACTATTAAATTAATGTCTATCGTTGTTAGCACTATTGTCAAGTTTAGTTTGCAAATCTGTGTTGTATATTAAGTGTGTGAATTATTCATATTCATAGACTTTGATTTTATTTGAAAGTGCATCAAGTGCTTTTTATGTTTGGTTGAAAAGATAACAACAATGTATTTATTTCTGTGTCTTATTAGTTGTCCTTATTACAATCAGTGTCTTAATATTCATTATGTCTTAATGCTCACACGCGTATGGCAATTTGTTGATGAATTTAATTTGTTCGTTACTTTTTTCTTTAGTCATTTAAATCCTCACTTGTAGATTTTGTTATATTGGATTGGATCTTGACTTAGAAACAAACAAATTGCTTGTCGCGTGTCTTCGGTGTTGCAAATTGCACTCTTTATACTATCTCCTGTGACTCTGTCGCTGATATCTTCTAAATGTCGAGTAGTTTCCTGCCGACCGGTATAGACATATCACGCGCGGAATTTGATGCTATGCACTCGGCTCGACCGTCCAAATTAAATGCATAACGCTTGCGACTAGATCAGTAGTCTCTAGAGCTATTGGCCGATCTAACTACGCACGACACCCTACAAATACTTTTGTTCTAGAACAGATAAAGAGCTTGTACTTTGTGACACAGACAGTACCTCTCATCGACCTCATGATATTCTAATCTCCACCTGAAATGTAACTTGCCTCTCTCGCTCACATAACTATTATACACCTTTCCATAGCCTACGAGCGGATTCGGCACAGGTCTCCTAAAGAGTATATTCGACAAAATAACCCCTTCGGTAAGGAATTTAACACGTCTTATAAATAATTTTGTTTTATTTACATTTTTTTAACCACTTTGTTTTAGTTTAGTCTGAGTTTTTTGGAGTGTTCGGTTATGTCTTTAGTTTTTTAGTTTTTCTACACAGTGTGCTAATTATAATAGTTATATATACATATGTTTTACTAAAGTAGACGTTTGATACTTCATAATTAAATATTAACGATAATTTTGAGTATGCTTATGTAAAAAGGAAGTAGAGTTATTCTGATAAATCAGTAGAGGACTAAGCATACGTTTTAGAACGTCTAGCATATTGTATTGCATACAAACCTATGATATTTAAATTTATTAGAAAATTATTTATATTGAAGCTAAAAATATTTTATACATAAATTATCACATTACGAGACATACTTTTAACTTGTAATTAGAACATGTGATAGTTTGTTACCTATTATTATTTATTATACTCTTAATACTCATCTCCATTCGCTATTAACTCATACAAAACATTCATACCATCAACAAAGGATCCCTATCTACTGACATAATCTAATGGTAGTCACCGAGCGTTAAAAAATGAAACGAGCAACGCTTAGGAGCCATATTTTCCATCGCAGCTTTCTTTGACGCAAAGCATTCGCTCTCCATGCCTATTGTCGTGATATCGTCCTCGATCGTAACCGCCAAAGACAGCTTATCTATATAATCTATCTCATGCTTTCAAAAAACGTCGCTTGATCACAGTCTCATCATATCCATGTTCATATCTGTAAGCTCACTGTTAACATTCTGAATGACCGTGTCGTACGTATCAGCAATCGGGAATACCGGCCATCGAAATCACTAGAGAGGGTGCGGCGGAGGTGGTTGAGGAGGAGGACGCGCGCCGACGCCCGCAGGTCTGCGATCTCTCCTAGCTGTTCGATGTGCTCTTCATGTGCTCGCACCACTCACTTTGCTCTGTTCTCTCTACTTCGGATCTCAATCACAAGTTTCCACTTTTCGTTGTTCTGTGTTGTTTGTTATCTCCACGATGTTCGATACACTACCGGGTTCACGTCCGACACCACCCAAGTCTCGACACGTTCATGAACGATCGACAGATAGGTAGACGACAAATTCCCCACAGAGCACTCTAAACAGCATACCATCCAGCATGAGCAGCGTGTTGTACGAATTTTTCTGCATGATGTCTTGGCTTCAGTTTGCTCCGAGTCCCCCGACCTTTTTTTCCCTCCTTTACCGATATTTTATGTATTTATACTAGGATAATTAAGAGTTGGGATTTTGGGATTACTATGAACCGCATCGCTGGCTGATTTCTGTTAAGGGGATTGTCTATGCTACGGACGAGCGGTTTCGACTGTCCGCGTTGCACGCTAGCTTTCGTTGTGCATGGAGGATTGAATAGAATTGTCAACGGAATGTTTTGATTAAGCGTAAAGGTAAAGTATATATACAGCTTGCGTTCGCATTACGCCGAGAGGATTTAGCTATGTGCTTGATGAATTGCTTTTGGCTTTATTAATGGAAAATCTAACCTTATTAATGTATTGGTTCGTACGGACGTCAGCAGCAGCCGTCCCAACCTGCACAAGCGTCGCAACAGCCTTCAAATCAGCAGTACCAGAATACACAAGCCTACCATGGCACGCAGCAACCCCCCTTTCCTCCGGGCGGCCAGTTTCCAAGTAACCAACCGCACCAATATCCCGGTCAGTCGCAGCAGTATCAGAACCCTCCGCCTAGAAACCACAACGAAAGGGGTCGCCCACCCAACCCACATCAGGTTTTTATATCTTTCTTATATTATTAATTTTCATCTTAAATTAAAAATGTCCATTCATTTACCTTCGAAAGGCATTGGTATCAAAGTTTGTTGTTAATGAGGTTTTAAAATGTTAGTCATCCGCTTCGACAACTAATAGTCTATAATATTTATATCTTGCGACTTTTTAATTTTGAAAAAAAAAACATTAACTTTCATCCTTTTTGCTAGCAAAACCCACAAGGTCCACAAGCCATGCCCATGCCCCAGTACGGTCCCCGTGGGGGCCCTCTGGTGGGCCCTAGAGGTCCACACCCTGGTCAACGAACGCAAATGCATCAACCTCATCCGCAATCAAAAAGAAGCCGCTACTTCATTGCATTATTCGACTACGACCCAGCCACGATGAGTCCAAACCCGGAGAGCTGCGACGAAGAGTTGCCCTTCAGTGAAGGAGATACTATCAAGGTAATATCAGACCCGTTTGTTTCTAAAAAGTTATAAAGTGATATATAAAAAGAATATTAGTTATTATTTATTGTTTGCAATAAATATTTTGCGCTGCCTGTATGTACTTTAGTCGAAATTTAATAGTTATCAACACGTAAGGAAACTAAATAAGGACTACAGTCAGCCGCAATGCGACTTGGCAATACTTTCCGATCACGCTAATTACTTTTGTTCCCCAAGTAAAAATAGCTTTGAAACAGGTATAAGGCATTGAGTTATTTATTGCAGATATTATAAAAACCCTAGCCGATTACTTTCTTGTAGCTTTTAATATGTTCTAAACTGTTTTGTCCTTAGGTTTGGGGAGACAAAGACGCCGATGGATTCTATTGGGGCGAGTGTCGTGGTCGGCGGGGATACGTGCCGCACAACATGGTGGAGGAGGTCTCCGAGCAAGAGGCCACGGGCCAAGCCGCCGCCAAGCCGAGAGACAGATGGACGGACGCTTATGCCAACCAGCCCGTCAGGAGGATGGTCGCTCTGTACGATTACGACCCGCAGGAGCTCAGTCCTAATGTGGACGCCGACGTGAGTAGCTTCGATTACCGCTTACAATCGATCCATTAGATACAGCACATCCATTCGTGTTCACATTGACACTATCCCGATGCCAATGATCAATCAATCGTTTTAAGAGTTACAAACTGATTCAAATTTTTAGAAATGTAGATGTAGAGTCCTAGTTTATTTCTCCCAAAATGTCCATAGCATGCTAACACGATACAAATCATACAGAAGAAAATGAGTTTTATTTATAGGTAATATTTTAAGTTGCAAAAAATATCTATTACGATAGAATTCGTGTTTTTATAGAAAAGACAAACTTAGCACCTTAGTTCCCCTTTCGATCCCCGTTGTATCAGTTCATTTGTTTTAAATAAGTTGTCGCTATATATTCAGCCATCGACGAGGACAAGAATGGCGAAACAAAACCTTCAAAATTATACTCGAAAAAATATCAGAGTACCGAAATTTAACAAAATTCTTATTAGAAACAGTGCTATAGTTTTCAAAAATTTCAATTGGACATAATTCGACACAGATTTGGCCTCAATCAGAATCGAGAGTAAGCCATTTTCTCTTCTCTGAGCATTTCCACAAGCACAGTAAACATCACACAGAGTCGATCACTTTGTATTTAAGACAGATTTTGATATTTTGCACACGTTTAAATTCTAGGCGGAGCTAAGCTTCCAGACGGGTCAGATAATTCACGTGTACGGAGATATGGATGATGATGGATTTTATATGGCTGAAATCGACGGCTTGAGAGGACTAGTCCCTAGCAACTTCCTAACGGAGGCTAACGATCAATACACAGCAGGACAAACTAGTCAAGGTAACCGCATAACTCATGTGTTTACATCGAATGATCAATTGCAATTGTTGAAAACTATTCGAGCACGACAAAATATGTTATGAAAGTCTTTGTTGTTTCTTTAAAACTTTCTGCACTGAGTTCCTTCTCACCTCTTTCTTTTCCTGATTTGTCTGCTTTCAAATATCTATCAGCATCTTTCTTACGATCTTTAGCTTTTCTGCAATTCTCTTACTTACCATGTGCTTGTATAATGTTTAGAAAAATCATAATTTTTATTCGTTGCATATTCTTCTTATCCCAGATGCGCTTTTACACAGTACTAATATTTTATTTGTAATATTTGCGAAATATTTATTGTTCAACCCAATTTAATAAAAAATGAAAATGAAATCCAGCACGTGACTTTAACTGTTGCAATTTCTGTAAATTATTACCTTTCTCTACTAAAAATAAAGGAAACTAAATCGAATTGCAACTATAACTGTTATGTGACGTTGTAGGAGCAGGAATGGCGGGCCGAGGCGCAGTACCGGGAGGCAGCGTCCCGGGAGGCGGGCAGGGGCGAGGGCGGGGCGCGCCCCCAGGGCCAGGGGCGAGGGGCCCGCCCCCGCCCCCGCGGGACAACGTCGCCCCCGCGCCGAGAAACCACCACCGGAAAACAGGTAATGAAACTACCGCGTACTTTCGCGAGATTCGTTATTCGTTGTCATAGTTTCTCTCCCTGTTAGATTACGATTGGGGGCTCGGGTAAGTCCGACCTCTGGGCGAGATTGTTCAATCACAGAGAGCTTTGAGTGTTTCATGTTTGCACCTTGGACTTGCTGTGTGACTTCTGAGAGACGCTCGCTATTTCGCTCTGGTAATAATCTATCATCTTCTCTCTACACGGTCTCACGATTGCTGCGGGACTCGCCCATTGATGTATCTAGATCGTTCTAGAAACTAGAGGCTTACTAGTCATCGAGATAGAAATGAAATATGGTAAAATACGCGAAAATTTGGAAAATTTTGCTAACAATGAAATTGATATTTTGGAACAGAGGAATTTAAAATACCTATTAAATAAACGCCAATGTGCTTTCCAAGCGAACTCTATCATGGAGTGTTAATTTGACATGATTCTTTTAGGTTTAACTTATCATAATGAGCAATACAAAACGTGTAAGACTAAGTAGAAACGCATCACTAGATATTTAATGGCCTTCTGGTGGAAGGACGTCTTTTGCAGCTATTGAGGGATGCGGTGCGAGTCCGGTTGCAATCTCCGGAGCACTAAGACTCTCGGTGTACACTTGCCGATAAACACTATCTTGGATTACACAGTCACAAATGTCGTTACCCGACCGTGAATCGAGACATGCGATACACACAAACCGTGATGACTTCTTAGCGACGCTTTGAGAGTTTTGTTTTGTTTACGTCTGCATCTTTCAGTCTGTCGTTTTGTTGAGTTTTTTTCTATAAACTGGCGCGGTGTCGACGCAGGGTAGGCGGTAGGCCATACACGCAACATACATTGCACAGAGCCATCGATGTGCGTGAAGTGTGATCCAAGATACGAGTGATTGTCTGTGGTCACTATATGTTGTGTGTATTGTCTGTTTGCTAGATGCCTGCCCTCTTCCCCCTTCTCAGTTAGACCACAACACATCCGCCAGTAATCCAGAACAGGCGAATTCTCAGGTAAATTCTATTTACCAGTTGCTGATACACAGAGATCTTTCGGATTGTGCAACGATGCTAGTCCTTTTTAGTTGATTATCACTTCATTATTTTAGACTTTTTTTCACTGTTTTTTTTCCTTCCTTTTTGATTTGTCTACCGTTTTTTTTGCGTTTCATCTTACGCCCAGTGTATAGCTAAGAGGCGTCTCGTATACGACTGAGTCGGTCAACCGACATCGATATCATTGAATCGTTTGAACACATTAGATAATATATCATATACTGGACCACGCCATGCGAAGTTAGTACAAGAGACACTGTCGTACATCGAATACCATTCACGACAATGATACCATACGCATTCACCGTAAAGTCGAGAATCTCCAGGCCTGTAAATGTGGTCCACTATCGGACGATTACGGAACCGAGTGGCTACATTCTGTTATTATACTATGCTATCGGTCACGTAACCGTTCGGTATGAAAAATTTTCTCACCGGAATGCTTTTTCGTTGCAAGCATGTTTGAGTTTATTTTCAAAGAGTCACATTTTGATTGTAGAGATATTTTAATGAAATGCTATAGAATACGACCGTCACGTTCGATTCATTCCTACACGCTAAAAGAATGGCATTGCACGTTCGTTATAGCACATTTTTTAGTTTAAATGTCATTCAATTTTTAGAACTCTACATGTCGTCTTTAGAAGTTGTTGTGTTAGCTAGATGAGTTTATAACTGTAGTTTACTTGAATTTCCGAAAAATCCGAAGAAAAATTTAAGTCGAAGCAGTATTACAAGTAACTTTTGTATAAAATAATTGATAAAGCCTATTTCATAGCCATATTTCTTAGAAATCAGTAGAACATTAAAAGCTATTTCCACTAGATAAACCTAAAGATTTGCGATTCGCTAGTTTCTAGAGTGAGCTCATCAGCTAGATGACACGAGACGATCGAGGGTAGAAGATTAATCTGTTGTTTGTGCGTACAGTCGAGGGGGAGAGGCGCGGGGGCGGCGGCGGCGGCGGCGAACACGATCGCGCGCACGAGCGCTGGTAACGTGGGCACGCCGACCGTGCAGTCGCCCGGCTCCGGCGCGACGCTGGCCATGCCGCCCGTGGGCACCACCACCGCCGTGAGCACGTCACCCGCGCGTCGCGGCGGCCCCACCGTGGTGCCCGCGCCCACCGCGCAGCCTCCAGCCGCCCAGCCTCCCGCCAGTCAACCGCAGCCCGCCACCTCGCAGCCCAACCTCATGCAGAAGTTTACGGAGATGACCGCGCCCGGCGGCGACATCCTCAGCAAGGGCAAGGAGCTCATCTTCATGAAGTTCGGGCTGGGCGGGAAATAACGCCCGCCCGCCCGCGCCCCCCGGGACCCCGGAGAGTTCTGCTGCCGCGTCTCCGTCGGGATAGCGTCGGAGGCGCGAACTAAATTTTTCTACTTTAGGCTACGTTCTATTTATCCTTACCCGTTTTCCTACAAATTCGTTGTAAATAATTTAAATGAATCGATAAACGCACAGTTTAGTGGATATACAAAATATATATTAGCGAATTCTTGATCGTGAGCACGGTCGGAGATCGGACACCCGAGTTAGCTAGGATTCGTTACCGTTTGTTTTCGTACCGAGTCTGTAGCGACGTGCTCGGCGCCGTCGGTCGAGTGGAGATCGGCGGCGGCGAGCGGAGAGTATTAATGTGATTAAACTTATGTAGCGTTAGATAATTTCGGCTTCATTGTACCTCCTTTACTATTATTTGGTATCGAATAGTAAGTGACTGTCGCATCCTCTCGAATATAATCTAGCGGTTGCGAGTGAGCGGTCGTCGCGTATCGGTCCCGTATAGATGTTCCCCTCCTATATATACGACGTCCGTGGACTCGACCGCCGAGCCGGCCGGCCCCCGCGCGTCCTCCGCGACCGTCCTCGCAGAACGTATCCAAACTTCTATATCAACTTGGCAATAATGTATGAATGTGTGTGATCATGATTAACTGTTACAAATGTTTATAATAATGTTAAAAGATGTCAGTAAATGTACCTAAAATATTTAACAAATGTTGTAATCTGTTGTTCGAATACGGTATCTAAGTTAGGTCGGTATCATTATATTAAGCCTAAGGTCTGAACATAGCCGGAGTGCTGTTCTCTCGTCGTCAGCGGTTTGAGTTCGCGTGATCGGTTTTTGTATTCGACGATGTTCGTTTCTTTTCTACTACTGTTTTCTACTTTGCGAGACAGGTAGCGAGCTGGATTCTGAGAACGAGGGTCTCTTAGTGTTACTCGTAATTACATTCCCCCTTACACGAAAATTCTGTGATAGTAGTCGTGATACCATCCTCATCGCGGGCAGACGTTTCATTACTATTCACATTAAAATTAAGAGAGACGTGACATAGGCAACACTGGTTCGATGAGTTATAGAGAAAACGAAAATCGATACGAATTCGAGGGCAAACCAGTTCATGTGACAATTAATTAACGATATCGATTGATACAAACAATTTTAACTTTCGGTTCCTTTTAAAAGACTATGAGTTACGCCAGCGGAGCCTATGTCACGGAATACAAATAAATGTCTACTTATAAAATATCCACTAAAAGAGCATTGTAAAAATAAACTAACTGTCCTGTTCGTCATGTATACGTGGTCTCGAGATGTTGTGGGTTCGATTCTCTGAAGTATAAATGTTACAACTTTCTAAATGTTCTTTTGTAGAATAATTTGTAATATCGCATTATAATACTGATCAAATACTTGATTGTGTCGAATGTAATCTCGGTAAGGAGAGAAAAATAGCAAATAAAGAAAAAGTGGCAGTAACTAACGGACAGACGGACAGACGTGCAAAATCTATAGTCATTCCGTTTTTTGCCGTTTAGCTACGAAACCCTAAAAAGTTTTTCAAGCCTCACCGTTTATGAGCGGCACAATCAAAACTTCGATAAAATATAACTTCAATAAAGTAACCAGACCAAAATTTGTAAAATAGACTCTTTGTTATTTTTCGGAAACAACTTTGAGAAAGACAATAATATTATTATCTGATCCCTGTTAATTTTTAGCGTCATTGCTAGGCTAGGTGACTTCCATATCCCTATATTTTGACTATAGACAATTTTGTATCTCCGTGCAAATCAAACTCATAGTGTGCTATGGAACTATTTTATCTTTACCTATCAAATCGTGATATCTTTTAAGGTTCTATGGTATTTCATTTAGGTTTAAAAAAAAACTCGTAAAAACAGTTTTTGTCGTTAAAATTAAAGTTAATTGTTTTTGCATTAGATTACCAAATGTATGCACAAATATCGTTTATTTTATAATTTTAATTTGAAATGTTTTTTTTTAACTAACGAAGATATTACGATTTAATACTTACATATCTGCTCCTACAATCTCATCCAGCTATACCATCACTCTTCTGTATGAACGTTATAAAATCTCTTTACTATTGAGTTTATATGTTGTTTAATTATACATTTCTAATATACAATTAATGTTCAAATGATATTGTGAAAGAGGGTTCATTTTAGGTATTTTTTTTGATATTTAAAATTCTAATTAATCTATTGGTATAACTAAGAATAAATTTTACTGGATAATTACGTACACTCCATACGTAGCACCTTCGTAGAGACTAGTCCCGAACGTTTACGAAATATTTGTAACTTGAAATTTGTTATAATTGACTATAAAAGTAGATTGATTATACAGGGTGTAACAAAATTAAGTGATAATATTTAAGGGTTTGTCTCTGTCTCGTATATAAAGCTTACTGTGAAGGTAGCGGCCCTAAAATCGAAAACAATTATTACGATTGGTATAGGAAAGCGCGCCAGCGACACAAGAGTTTTCCCATACAAATTACAAAACTTTTTGTTTGCTTTCAGCGTCGCTACGTTCACAGTAAACTAATAAGTGTCATCACTGGCTTTTGTTACACCATGTATAAATATGTAGTATATGACACTGTTATTATTGTGATATCTGCCCTCTTTAATGACGTGGTCAATGTTATTTGTCAATATTTTTACATAAAATGTACCCGCTTTCCTGATACAATGGAACATCATTATATATTCTAATGTTGTTACTGTATATATAATTCGGTAAGAGTGCTTGATCTTATAGACTATTTCACGGAGCTCACTTTATACAAGGGATTTTGATTAAGTCCTTAATATATTTGTATTCATTAAATTTCGGGTTAAATCTTTCCTCATAAATCGAAATTAGCTTGTGATTCCTAGTGTACCTTATTATAATCATGTTTAGCCGTGCTTAGACAATAGCGTAGAGACAGTTGCATTATGTAGACAATATCTAGACGTGACCAGATACAGTCTAAACCAGGGCTTAGTATGCCAGAAACTTAGCCCAGTAAGGTCGGTTGGTATTCAGAAAATATTTTAAGGTCCGCTTACACGAATGTGAGTTAATCAAAACTAGTTAAATGTAACTTTATCTCTTTGTTAAATACAACGAGAGAGAGAGAGATTACTTAACCCATATGAAGCAAGTTATGTTTACAAGATAGAAAATATTGTATTATCTCCAGCCTTTATGATATGACTTCAGAAAATAATATTAAAAATATAAATCTGAGTACAAAGTAATAATAATAATCTATGGACGCTTCACACCACGTCAGTCTGGTACCTTAGAAAGTACCTATAGGACTTGTGTTACGAGTACCAGACATCGGATATATATTTAATACTTTTATACTATACACATATTTAAGGTTTTTATTATATTATATACATATATATTAAATACACACCCAAGACCCAGAAACATTGGAAAACTTTTGCTCCGTTGGCGGGATTCGAACCCGCAACCCCCAACTTTCCATGTGACTGCAACCCTCTCCAAGTGAGCCACAGAGATCGTCAAAAGTAAGTTACATTAAACTTAAAATAAGCTTCCAATAAACTGGCTTCCAAAAAGCTTTAACTTTATTCAAGTGTTTGTTACTCAATCAAATGACTTTCTATTTAATACAATGTTATCCACTGTTTATTTACCTTTTGTAACTGTTTCATGTTATAGAAATGCGTTAAAAAATGTTGTAAGGTCTCGAGATTTTTTAACATTTGCACAATATTTAAGTTTGAGTGATTTACATGTTTTAAGAAATATATATACTAGAGTCCAAATGACATTTGAGGTGAAAGACCCCATATAAATTAGACAAACTTTGTATGTAATCTTCATCGAGTTTGCACAATCTTAACTAAGTCTACATAATGGAACTGTCATGTCACAAGGCTTGTAAATATCCGAGCTGGTTAGACTTCGTGCTACATATCTACCTTACGTGTAACCTGGGCCCGTAGCTAAAATTCGATAATTACTATGACGAAGTTCGAAACAAATATTGGATTTAAGCATCACTAATGACAGGGGAAAGAACTGCACATTTTGATCGCAGTGAAATTATCTTTAGATCATATCTTAAAAAATCCACAGATTCGGGACATGTAAAATACTTTTATGTGCGTTAAAATGTATGTACATAACTGTTACGGAATAACTGATTATAGTATCGTATTCTGTAATTAACAACTACTGTGAAAAACTGTGCAGTTTTGTCAGTCGTCTTTGCAACCAGCATTAGCAGTGCTTAGGTCATAATACATTCATCGTTTCGTACTTCGGCATCATAATTGCCACGGCGATTTGGCTGACGGCCCTATTATGGAGGTTTTCTATAACTAAAGATTATTAGCGTTACATAACACGGTTCACAGTTGTTCACGAGTTTATATATTGTTATATTCTATATCTCACATGTACGTGTGGTGTATATTCGTGCAGTGTGCATAATTTAATATAAAGAGTTGTATATTAATTACGGTGAACTACTTGTAACGATATTTAACGATGTACCAATATGCTGAGAGAAAATAAACGATACAAATGCCGCTTCCTTATTTCATGTGTTTACAGAATAACCCCCTTGCTAATAAAAAAATTATAACGTGTACACGTCATACTTGCGCAATGTTTTGTCTTTGACTAATAAAAACAAAGATGAATAAAAAAAACAGACTACACAAAACGTATACACATTGAAAGTTTTTAATTAGCGAGTAGGATGTCTTTATAGTTTTACTAGCTGACCCGGCGAACTTTGTTCCGCCTTAATGACAATAAATAAGCAGATTGTGTTTTTTTTATTGGAAAATCG
>JAOTAV010000014.1:771539-795657 GCA_026546445.1 Cyclargus thomasi | reverse complement strand
CGATGACAATGCAATAATTCAATAATAGTTTTTCATTATCCTTAATGGATTCATCAGGATTAATAAATTCTTTTATATTTCGGTATAAAATTGTAGTATTGACTTCCAGAGAATGGGATGGTCCTTGTTAAAATAATTTAGAAACAGTCTACGGATGAGATTTTTTACCCTGGGAGAGCCATGCTTCTCCGGCTCGACCGGAGTGATACCACGACCTCACAGGAAACTGGCGTAAAACGGCGTTGTGCTGTGTCTGCGTCCAGTGAGCGAGTTTACCGACGACCCAACTTCCCAAATCCTCTTTCTCTATCCTATTTACTCACATAAAGGCCGGCAACGCACTTGCGATTCCTCAGATGTTACGAGTGTCCATGGGCGATAGCAGTTGCTTTCCATCAGTTAACACGATCAGTTATCATCTAATAGAAGCTCGATACCATTATATGTCATCTAAACAGGTCGGGTACATAAATTTTTACCCCTTTTTACGAAAGACGCGTAGATGTAAAAGGATGAAATTCGTAAAAAAGACGTTAAAGCGTGGAATACCAATATTATTTTAAAATATGCTTTTGTCTTGCATATTTTAATAAATAAAACACTGTGCACACTACAATATTTTGACATGACTCAATAATCATATCATACACGAAATACTTTTTTGTTTTTGGTTGAAGTCTGTACTTTTTTTTTAGTAAAATTGAATAACCTTGTAATGAGACCAAATTGAAGTCTGCGATTGAATTAAGAAACACAGGGTGACCTCCACTTATAAAGAAAATGCGTAACATTTTTCACAAGTTTCTTGGAACATATTTTTGACTACGTTGCTTTTCTTAAGTTTATATTTTTCGTAGTCGTTAGCAAGTAATAACGCAAACTTGTACTTCAAAAATTTGATGAAATTTCATGTAACCAAAATAAAAGAAATATCAATACGGAAAATCGGCACATTTTATTACTTACAAAAAGCTTACAAAACATAATTAAACGAAATTAACAGACAGACAGATAAACTTTTGCATTTATAATTACCTTATTATTATAACTACAGAATGGCTGGCAAAATTTAAAAGAGGCCCCGAGCACAGAAATATATTTTACAATCGGCTTACTAAATATAGTTTTGTCACCTTTTCGTTTTGATTTTTTTATTAATTTGGGATATAATAAAGTAAAATAAATTAAAAGTAAGTACTTTGAAGTCAACGGGATAAAAAGCGTCAAACATTACTACTACTGCTTGAAGAATCACTACTCACGAGATGGTAATCTCTAAAAAAAAGGTAAAAATACAGGGACGGTGATCTAGTGGTACAGAGCTCGGCCCCCATTCCCGCGGAAACATATTTTCTATTAGTTCGGTTAGGACAATGCAGGCTGATCGTCTGATTGTCTGACAAGTAAGATGATCCATGCGTCGGATGGGCATGCAAAATTTGGTCCTGCGTCTTATCTCTCGCCAGTCGGCTCAGTCATTCGACCCACTGGGCTATGAGAGTAAAGGAAGAGAGAGTGTTCTTATGTACTGCGCACGCACTTGGCCACTACAAAATGACTCCTGTGTAACTGGTTCCTATGAAACCGGCCACTATCACCGAAACCGGTGTGGGAGCATTATTTTTATTACTATAAAAAAGATATTGTACTAGTAGGCGACTTCGTTAATTCTAATCGGGTTTATTTCTTATCAAGCGTAAACACCATAATGCTGGCCGGTCGAGTGTTATTGACGCGAAATATATTATGAGAGAGATATTGTGTATATATATATAACACTGTAGTGTTATGGTCGATACACATGCAATATGAGACAATAACGTGAGGCGAATACATTTCTCTCCTTTGTTACTTAAAAAGACGTATACATTAACATAAATTTTTGGAGAAAATTGTTTTTTTTTGTTGTCATCACGAAGACCCATAAAGTAAGGTCGTTTGTACTCGTACGTGATGTCTGAGAGCGAATAATTACGGAAACAATGTTAGTGTGTCAAAACATCATTGGAGGTCTGTTCGTGTATCACAATACATATTCGTCTATTATAATAATTTTCATTACTTAGTACTGGAAAGGATGTAATAAAAATAGTGATAAAATAAGTATGTGATTAAATAAAGGCCCTTTTATTTAAAACTATATTTTGACCGCGTCTTCTCTCTCGTGGAATTTGAAAACTGGTAAAGATTCGATTTAAAAAAAATTGTATGTTTTTTCAAAACTTTAAGTAGCATATGTTACTGTCCATACTTTCAAATAAGTCTATGCCAAAAATTAAGTCGATTAGTTGATTCGTTAGGTCGTGAAGGAAGGACAAACTAACAAACAAAAATCACACTTTTCCATTTATAATGTTAGTAAGTTGGCACACAATTTGTCTGAACTCCTTCATCCCAAAAACTCCGTCGTGTAATTTCTATGAACTGTTGTGGGTTGCCTAATTAAGTACCAACGGTTCTATATTATATCAATCACACTTAGGGCCTGTATCACCGCTTGCTGTTAAAGTACCTGTTAGTCTATCCTCAGCTTTTTTGACAGATTCTCCATACAAAATCTGTCAAATAAATAGACTATCTGTAAGCGCTTAAACAAGCCTAAATACTCTTTGTAAAACGCTCTTAGTACCTAACCCACCCACCCACACATTGCCACATTTGCGGGCGCCATTGATTTTTTTTCTTATTTTCAAATGGCACCCGCTTAGTATATAGTAAGAAGCCAGCCTATACAGTAAGATGCATGCCGGCGGCACGCGTCCGCGCGTTTCGCCAAATAAGTTGCTGATGTCGAGCCGCCGACATTGTTTTCCGACACCAAGTGAAGCCGCTAACAAAATATATCGGCGTCGTCGGTGTCTTAGGTGTGTAGCGCACCTAAGGCGATGCTTACTCATCGGTATATAATAAACAATTTAGAGCAAGCAGCTGTTCTTAGCTAATGTAGCAGAAAATGGAATTCTCATGCCGCGACACAGCCGGCTCGCCGTGGAATACAATTAGTCTTGTATCAATAACAGATGCAGGGATCTAAGAAAGTACGTCTAAAGATTTTCTAAGGATATGATTTTTTTTAATAAAAATAACGGGACGAACGAGCAAACGGGTTACTTGATGGAAAACAACTACCGCCGCACATAGACACTCGCAACATTGGTAGCGGGTGCGTTGCCGGCCTTTAAAGAGTGGAAACGCTCTCTTCCTGAAGGTTTGTAGGTCGTAGCGACCCGGAAATACTGCTGGTGATATTTGAATGACATAAAATATTGACAGACTTATCGAAATAAAAACCTTTTTAATCAGAGGTTAATTAAAAATGTTACGCAAGCACTACTTAATCGGTGATCGTCAATAAAGCATCTACAGAACCGTTTGTCATAAAAGGCAATCAAAGGCGAACATCGGCGAGCAGGGGCGAGTATGTTCTTTACACGATCGAGCTCGCGTGTCGTCGTTTATGTAAAAATTTGTCGGGTTTTCCTTCCTGACGCTATAACTCCAGAACGCTCAAACCGATTTCCACGGTTTTGCATTCGTTGGAAAGGTTTATAGCAAAGAAAAATCAAAAAAATTCGAGAAAAAAAGCAAGAAAATAATATTTCCCTTCTTTGTTACCACGTGGACGGAGTCGCGGGCAACAGCTATTCATTTAGAATCGCCGATTATCCCGATGAGACATTAAACTGTCTCAGGATTTGGGACATGAAAACGAAAAACAGAGCGTATTCCCTCTCATAAGGCTGGCAACGCACCTCCTCCTCTTGTGATGTTGCGAGTGTCAATGGGCGACGGCAGTTGCTTTCCATCAGATAACCCATTTGCTCGTTTGCCCGCTTGTTTTTTACACACAAACAATTCATAAAATTTGCGCGCTATGGTCAATGCTTATCGATACTAAAAAATGATATCTACTAATAATAAAGCTAAAGAGTTTGTTTGTTACTTTGAACGCGCTAACCTTGGAAACTGGGTACGAGTCTGAATTAAAAAAATGTTGGTTAATCCATTTATCAAAAAAAAAATCGATAGAAAATGCAAAGCATGATTTTCTATCGATTTTTTTATTATTATAGGAGCCGAGCAGTAATCAAAATTGTTGTAAAAACGGGATAATTTATAAAGTTTCAGTCGGACGTAGTCGCGGGTAATAGCTAGTTGCTAATATTGATGAGACGTGTGTTGTCTGAATCCAACTTTACCTCCGAATATCCTATGTAGTAGATATCCCCACACGGAGTAGTTAGGACGAAATATGGAACTACGATTTCCTAACTTTAGTTTGTATGATAGGGGAAATTGAAAGAGAGACGGACCTATCCAGTCTTACTGCCTCAACCTCGTAAAAACGACTACATTTCAGGAGACAAAAAAAACTGATTATATATTTTTTTTCCTAGTAATAGGTATGAGATTATTTGATAAGTAAATTGTTGCATATCAAATAGCCTCATATCTAGTTTCGTACAATCTGTGGCGCAGTGGTTGAGCTTTCGTAGCTCACGCCGGGTCGCGGGTTCGAATCCCGCCGAGGGAACAAAAAGTTTTTAATACTTTTGGGTCATGGATGTATATTAAATATGTGTTATTATATAATAAAAAAAATAAATATGTGTATAGTTTAAAACTATTAAATATATTTCCGTTGTCTGGTACACAAATCCTTCGGGTACTTGGCACCGTCCAGCGTCCATAGATATTATATTACTAGGGAAAAAAATATAATGAGTTTTTTTGTCTAATGAAATGTAGCCATTTTTAAGATACGAGGTTGAAGCAGTAAGGCATCGATATGTCATTTGGTCGTAATATGTTAATTCCATGTGATCCGTAACGCGACCAAATTACTTAGGTTTACGATTGGCATCTGTTTCAACTTCTCTGATTGTACCATGCGGCGAAAATGAATGCCTGCTTCGACTTTTCCTTCTCATTCAGTTAAACTGCAAATCACCGCTTACATTATTTTAGTTCTTTATTTTCTTTCTAAGGATATAAATATTAATGTAATATTTAGATGAGCCAGTAAAAAGCCCACTTGTGGCTTCTCATTTTGTACTGGAATATAAACAACTCGCTCAGATCCGTCAGACAACGTTGATTCAATTTGAATGACGTTGCAACGCGTTGTTTGCGTCGCGTCGTTTGTCGTGTACAATATTTTCATATGCGACCCGTAGAGAGTTTTATTCGCCTATTATATTTATTGAAAATACCCTTTGAGGCTCATAAATCTGTCGTAAAATATTATAATATTGAAACATACAAATGAGGAGATAGGACACGGATGGAGGATGCAGCGAATATACGTATATAACGACTGGCAACTTATTTTGTGACAAGTTTCATAGTTTATGTTTAAATCTATCGTAGTGGCTAAAGCTGAAAACTAAGCGGACGCGACTTACGGACGCGGCTGACAGTTGGCATCTTGATAATTGTATATTGGGGTGTGCACTGTGCATACTAACATAAGTCGCGGACGCGTCCGTAAGTCGCGGCCGATAGTTTGTTACCAGCTTTATAGTTAGCACACTTCAATGCACAGTTAATATCTAGATCGCGGCTTTCAGTCGCGTCCGTAAGTCGCGTCCTTTCAGATTGTTTTCCGCTTAGCACCGGATGGGGTTTTTATTAGGGTTTTGAATGCTTCCAAGGCCATCGGTGTCAAATCTAATCAAATCTATTTAGTTTTGTTACAATGTTGTGTAATGGATTTTGAGGCGATTACAAGGATATATACGCCAACAAATATGAAAGACAAACAAGATGATGTTCCGCAATAATTAGATAAGTTGCAGATACTGCTTAACGCTCCGATATATATTAAATACATAAACGGCTAAACAATAAATTCATTATTTCTGTATTTATCCTATTCATACCTCATGTATTTATATGGACTTCTTCGTTCTGTGAAATCTATCACACTTCTATTACATACACATTACGACACTATAACCATATAGTCTCCAGCATAAGTAAAAGCATGCATAAGCAATGATCCTTTTGAGTTCACTGCCTTCAATAATTTTTACTTTAATTAGACGTCGATTACACTCACAGGATTAAGTCTCACCAGCTCCCACCCCGTTCTTTGTCTGCCGCCACTTTTTTAAATTGATTTCGCCAACAAAATATTCCCGACATTTTTTCACCGTCTGAAACGTGCGAGTTTTATCGAGAAAGGGGTGTGTCAATTTGCATTACTGGATATTACTTCTGACTCAATTTATTTGGACGTTTCAATAAGTGCTACCAAAGGAATTTAACGTGAAACGGTTCGGGTAATTAAATAACTGACGTTAGCTTTTACCCGGGCCTTTATGACCCGAAAATGTAAATTTAATAAATATAAACGTGTTATGAACGCTTATCATTAACATGCCTATTGCTCTATTAAAAGGCCGGCGACGCATATGCGACGATTCTGATGTTACAAGTGTCTATCGGCGAGTGGATTTGCTTGCCATTAAATGACCCTTGCTTGTCCCCTAATTTGATAAAAAAAATTAACAAATAACGCGACCAATAAAAACGTTGGTAAAACTATCTTAAAATTGTTGTTAGTTAAATTGAAATTAATAAAAAAGTTTTTTAATAATGATAAATATATTTATACGAAACCTGAAAGACGCATATTAATTATACCGGTCGGTTCAGTTATTTTATTAAAAAGTATATAGTTATTTATATAATTTCATTTATCTAGGACCGAAGTTAATGAGTTTTTAAAATTTGAGCAAAGGTATACTAGAAATATAACAATTTTCAGCATTTGAAAAATGTTACCGAATAACCTTTTTTCACTAACGAAGGCTAGAAAGTCCCGGACTTTAAAGTTTAATAGAATCGTTTAGCAGTCTTTAGAAAGTCGTTATAGGAAGTTATTTCAATGACTCTCTGGCTGTTGACATTTTGGACGTTAGCGCTCTAATCCCGAGGGAATCCGTCGCTATAGCCGAAGTATCCGCGTTGAAGGGACGGAAATTGTATGGTTTAACTTAGCACATAAGAAGTTTTAGAGTTGAGCTATACGGAGATTAGAAATTTGTCACGTTGATTGTCTCGCAAGATTTAGTTCCATCGTATACACGAAAGGTACTCATTGAAATTTATAGGAAAATGCTGGATTTGTTACTGGGGTCTTTCATTGTCATTTACCATTTTTCTGACACTATTACCAGCTAAAGTGTGTCCTAATTAATTCGATATTCTCATTAGAAACATCTAGCCCTAACCCACATCATCCCCTGCAATTTAACAATACTACGTTGATTTTTTTAAAGTTCTAAAATGTTATTTTTTTACTAGCTGTGCCCTGTGGTGTTTGTGTAGTAGTATATGCTTATCCAAAAAACCAGCTACCTCCATGACAAATTTTATTGAAATCGATGCAAACATGTGTAAAGAAATAACATACAGTTAAACCTACAAACTCTCCCATTTATGATATTAGTGTGATATTTAGATTATCAATAGCGTATGAATAGTATATTAATAAAAGTAGTTTGAAATCTTAAAGTTCCAATAATATCTAATTACCATTCCAACTTCAACTCCACAAAAAACCGTTAAAATAATTATGTCAGTTGTTTTGACGAATTAATTCAAATGGTAACGATTGAATTATGGAGTGTTAACTGTGTTATAAATTATACGGGCCCCTGTCACTAATATAACGTCAATTTGCAAGTCACGTCGTCGTGGAAGTTTGGCTCGGGTCGTGAGCTGTGAGTCGGCGGAATCCGAGAATCGCCAGTAATCACCTATCTATCATTTACATTTGATTTCAGTAAGGATTCTGATGGCGAATCTTTACACATTCAACTAGATTTAGCGCTTAGCTTGGGCTTAGCTCGCGTGGAATATAAATTGCGTAAAAATGAGAATATTTTTCAAACATGATGATTTCTCAAGACCGAAAGTAGGCTGTGTTCTATCTTTCCAACTATGTCTATGCCAAATGAAGTCAATGGGGTCATTGAGGCGTGAAAATAAAATAAAAAAATAATAAAAAAACAAACACAGTTTCCCATTTATAACATTATTAGTATTAGATAGTTTACTGGTAACTATTAGATAAGTTGATTCATGGACCGATGGCGTTCCTGTTCTTAGTATTGTTAATGATTCTTCATCAATTGTTACTATCAGGGAAGTTGAAGCCAGATTGCGGATCTAAGTTCATCGCATTATGTCAAACCCAGCCGACAGCACACGACAAATTCCGACCAAATGATGCAGGTCCGTCAACTTGCTCTGTTTCAATTTCTCCCATGATACATTTTATAGTTTATTGAACATCTGCTGTACACCGGCAGGGGGCAAACTTTTGGTTTTAAAAATCAAGTGTAGACACGATAAAGAAGTTTTTATAACGACATAAAACGTTTACCCAATCTTTCGTGCCTTATGCTGTATTATAGTGAATGATTTATAATATTTAAGAAAGTTTCATAGCATTTTATGTATTTTTGTATAATACCCTGTTGCTTTCTTGTATCAACTCCTACGTTACCGCAACAAGAAAAACTTTCTGATTTTTACGCAGTCAACCCAAAAGCTTTACTAGCACCTTGCATCGGATTTACTTACATCTATTATAACTATTATAAGACATAACACTCCATAGATGACTACCATGATACTGTCCCTCTAAATAGCCATTTAGCAATATTGCTAAAAGATTTTGTAATTTTTCTTGCAAATAACAACTAATTTTGCATAACAGTAATTGCACAATCAATTAAAATTAAATCTGAAGTAACTATTTTAAATATTTATTAGAATCAGGCGTAACTTTGCGAAAATCCATAATTTTAAGTTTAGTAAATTAAGATTTTTTAGCAATATTCCGCAAAATGAACCTCAACCTGTAAGTTAATGAGTGAGTGTACCGCACAGGCGTTACAGCACCTCCCTCCTTTCCCGCACCGCCTGTGCGTACACTCGCATGCAATAACTTGCACGCACCACCACCACACAAGCAATAATGTTAGCCAACTCATGCAAGGCCCCTCACCACTATGCTGGATGACCTTCTCCTTGAAACCTCGACGTATGTTTCGCCTCAACACCGGAGCATCCTCAGGATGTGGACTCTACGTCCGTCAAGTTTGAGTTGAAGGACTTACAACATATTGATATTACGACCGTATTGAGTCCCCTGCAATGAAATCAGAAATTATTTTAATCATAATAATGTGTATCATAATAATGTGTATCATCTATTCTATAAAAATAAGTCGGGTTTTCCTTCCTGACGAACTTTCTCCAGAACACAGAAAGCGATTTCGTCAGTTTTGCATTCGTTGGAAAGGTTTCGGTTTCTGTGAGGTTTGTAGCTAAAAAATGAGGAACAATTTTAAGAAGAAACCGCGTTGCCCGCGAACAGAGTCGCCGGCGACAGCTAGTTAATGTTAAAAATGTAAAAGTCACGCCTTCACAAAGCAACCAATTGATACAAAGATTTTTGGTATATACAAGGTTGAGTGTGGTTAATAGTGTAGTTGAGTGTAGAGAATAGAGCCTGTTTCATGAATTACAGATAGTCTATCTACAACTTTATTTGACACATTTTGTATAGAGAATCTGTCAAAAAAGTTGTGGTTAGCCGTACAGAAACTTTAACAGTAAGCGATGAAACAGACCTTTGAGTTAATTTTGGTCTTCACAAAACATAACATTCCCTAAGGAGGCTTGAAACAATATATGTATTTTCTAATGCTTGAACGAATAAGGTAAAGGCTAGTTTTAAACATTCTCTAATTCAACATCAAACTTTCCATTACGTAGGTTGTAACTTACGTCAGTATTTTACTTGGGAAGTATCAGTAAATAGAAACTGCCCACACGTCGCCCCGTATATTTATTGTTTCCGGGACTTCCCCGATAAACTTGTGGACGTCCCCCGGGAACCCCTTTTCATCCCGGATTGACACTCGGGAGATATCGCTACATCACACTTTTTGCTGTGGATTTATAAAATCCCACTTCATTCGTCAGGAATGTCGTTCAGTTTTATAGACTTAACACTACGAGTAATAAAAAGTAAGGAAGAGTTCTCGACCGTCAAAAAATATTTTCCTCGAGGTTTGTCAAAGATGAATCTAGGATAGTCTTGAGAGTTATGTAAATTACCCCTTAACTTAATTGTCAATTACGCCTAAAACCTTTACAATTCTACCATACAGTTTAGTAAGCTAAAATTCTACTAGACATATTGTAAAAGAATATTTTAGTGTTAAAGAGACCATTGTAAATAGATTCTAATACACACAAACCACTTTAGCAGGACAATGTCTGTCGGTTCTAATAAAAACGTAAATCTTTGACAAAAGGTTACAACTATTAATGTTGACATAATATCCTGACCAAACAACGTAGAACTCCTATTAACTTGATCGTGTTTTGTTCGATTGAAAATTCATTGGTTTATCTTCATAATTGAGATCAGCAAACATTTTTGATTTCAATCAGTTTCTAAGCAAAATTATTTGGACGTTTTTATTTAAAAACTACTTTGATAAGTGGCCATTACTCTAGTTCGGTTTGCAGACAGCGACGAGCAATATGTTCTCTTAAATAGGCATTATATCTTTGTCCATATGTGCGAGGGAGGTGTGGCTTGAGAATATCTATGACCTGGGATCAGGAAAACGAAATCTGTTCGGTATATCCTGGATTTATGAGTAGCGAACCTTTAAGGTACAAACTTTTTGGCGTTGTTTTAAACATTTTTTCAACATGAAACCATAAAGTGTTAAACTCGGCATAACATCTTAACCAGTAATGACAAATTAATTATTTATTTTCATAGTTTTTAAATGTATAATTTTTAGCAAATAACTAACGGCTAACGGCTCACGTAATGCAAAGCCCCTAGTCGCAAAATTAAGTTGCAACGGCGTTGCTGGCCTTTGAAAAAACCTATAATACACTGTTTTTAAAGGTTTGTAGGTCATGGATCACCTATACTTAAATTTTAATAACACAACATAATAACGTTTTTTTAGAGCGTTTTTAAACAACGAAGAATATCTATGACTTCTCAAATATTTAAAATGGGAGTTTCACTTTGTATTCTAAGGAACATATCGCTTCGATACTCGTTTATAAAGTGACCATATATCATGATAATCGATCTCTCAAAAGCTGGAACATTGAGCCAACATTTTTATTCGTCAACATCTGATTAATGATGTAGACTTTCAAGTTTCAAGTGCTTTAGACCGAGCGACCTTCGATTATTCTTTGAGTATTTGATCGATATGTTATATAACGCCTGTTGAGACTAGAAATACTAGAATTCGCCCTGCGGTCGAAATTCGACCATAAATAATTAAGTTCGTGTAGAGGGGTTACGAAAAATGTCATCTATTCTCATTTCAATCTGACTTAAATTTGGCATAAAGGTGTCGTTACCAACCCATTAAATCTTATTTAAAAAAAATTACAGACCCTGATGAACCCTAGACAATAGAGTATTAATTCGTGTATGATTATCATGTCATGTCAAAATATTGTGCGTGTTGTAGGGTGCGCAGCGTTTTATTTACTAAAGTATACAATATTAAAATAATATTGGTATTGCACGCTTCTCCTCCACATCAACTATAACTGAGAGAAATTTCGTACTTTTACATCTACGGGTCTTTCGTAAAAAGGAGTACAAAGTTTTTCGCGTATTAATATAAAGATAATAATATTATTATATACTTCTGAAATATTCGTTTCCTTTTGAGCCGTGTCTGAATTTTAGAAACTAGTGTTTCATATAACTTTAGTAAGGACCTTATTACTTTTCCAAATATATTCATATTTATCACAGTAATAAAACTTGATTTTTATCCGACTTCCAAAAACGAGGAGGTTAAATGTTCGGCTGTGAATATATTTTTTTTATTTTTGTATGTTCAACGATTACTCCGCCGCTAGTGAAGAGATTCTCAAAATTTTTTCTTTGTTGTACAGGGTATCACCCATTTTCCCAAACGTGGTGATCTGATGATGGGATCCATGAGTAATTGAGGAAACTCCTCAAAATTTGTATAGAAACATATAGTGAATTTGATTTATTTAGAAGCACCCCAGGTAAATGTTACCAAAAAGTAAGATTTGATACAAAAGTATACCATGGTTCCGAAGGGACTGAGAGAACTCGTGTTTCCTTAAAGATATGAATTTGGGGTTTTCGATCTTATTTTAAGAACTGAAAGCATATGCTACTACAATATAAATTTATAAATAATCATCATCACTGCCATCACACCAGGCACCATTCATTATCGCATTATGACCCTATTATACCTCAATACACCTAAAAATTTAAAGGGAAATATGATTTTAGTTTCATAACAAGTACCTTAATCGTTTAGCACAAATAAGTAAGATTTTGTACCAAAGAATACCTACCATGGTACTCAAGGTGCTAATAGAAAAATCCTTATTCCTTAAATATGCACATTTGGGGACATCGGCGTTGTTTTAGAGCCCAAAGCATAAGCTACTAAGCAAATTATATCAATCATCATCATCGTAATAGCTACTATGGCTTTATACATCCACTTACAATTATTCAAAATAATTATTCCGTAGCTTGTCGAGCAATTTGCGGCACAAGCCTGCTGGCGGCTAAGGTATGCAGTAGAGCGCTTTACAAATAGTAACATAATATATAGTATTATGTTACCAAAGTAATAACTGATTTATATTCAAAACTAGTAATGGCCCGCGGCGCTACCCGTGGCTTAGTCGAGATTAAAAAGTAGCTTATGTGCTAATTTAAGATACCAGCAAGCTCCATGCCAAATTTCATCGAGTTCGTTCAGTCGTTTAGGCGTGAAGAAGTAACAAACATCACACTCACAAACTCATAAATTTACTAACTTACAAACTCTTAAATTTTTAATATTAAGCCATGCTTCGCCACGAATGGGCCAAAGCATCGACGGTCTCACAGATAACTGGCGTGAAACGGCGTTGTGCCGTGTTTCGTCCAGTAACTGAATTTACCGGTGGCCCAACTTCCCTAATCCTTTTATCCCTATTCCCATTCCCAGGCGCGTGCGCTCCATACAGGCTGAAAATCAGTTAGTTGCTTGCCATATGAAATTTGACGTCTTGTCAAAACAAAATTTTTATAAATTAATAATTCATAAAGTGGAATAAGTACATGAAAAACATGTATTTTACTGTGAAACATGAATTTCCATTAAGTTACAGTACTGTCAATATCATATATTCATATTTATTTTTCCAGGTGTAACGAGTCTCCGCGACGTGCGTCTCCTGGTGGAACCCACCACCGTGGTTCGCGGCGGTACAGCGGCGCTGGTGTGTTCCCGCGACATGCAGGGAGCACCGCTCTACTCCGTCAAGTGGTATCGCGGGAACCACGAGTTCTACCGCTACACCCCCATGGAGGAACCCGACACTAGGGTGTTTGGTTTGCCCGGGATATATGTGGACGTGAGTTAATGCATGTGAACGAGGCATGCCTTTTGTACGTTCAGTTTGGAATTGATTTTTTATACGTTCAAACTTGGCCTTGTATAAATCGTCCGAGTTTCACTCGATTAAATGTTTCACTCAATTAACTGGCCAATGAGCAAATCTAGTAACTGGCCAGCAAAAATATCCAGTAACTGGCCAAACTAGACAGAAGCCACTTGTGTGTATGGTGAAACTAGTTTTTTTTTTATTATATTTAGGGGCCAAGCGAGCAGACGGGTTACCTGATGCAAAGCAGCTGCCGTCGCCCATGGACATTCCTGACATCCGAAGAGTCGCTAGTGCGTTGCCGGCCTTTATGAGGGAAAAGGGAATGGGAATTGTGATAGGGGATTAGGGAAGTTGGCCCACTGGTAAATTTACTCACTGAACGAAACAATGAGCATCTGTACTAGAGTCGTCAATTTTCAAATTCACCATATTTTTTTTTAATCTAGTAAAATCGGACGGCGAGTAGTCAGTTGCTAGATAGAGCACTAGTCAGTTCCTAGTTTAAGTTTAGGCAGCTACTAACCAGTTACTGGTCAGAAACTCGATTTCATTTCTACTAGGGTTATGTTAAGTAACAAACACTAAATCACTGCGCCAAAACGAAGCCTTTGCTTTGCTCTTATGCCTGAGAATCGCCATAAATGGTGAAAAATTACCGAAAAAATGAATTAATTAGATTGCCACGAGTACTTACTCTTACCTCGAATTCCAAGGCAACGGAATATAACTTTGCTTGCTGGCAGGTATTCTTATTATATCTACTCTGGCATTATACAATTTTTATCAAAACAGCGCCTCCAATAATAAAACGTGACTGTAGAGTACCTGTAACTTTTAATGTGCCGCTTTAATGCGCACGGGCCGCAGTTTCTGACAATCGGATTAACGAATCATTTTTCATGGAACTGATTACGAACTTTTGAAATTTAATTAAAAAATGAGCCCGTTATTGGCGAAGTTTTATCTTGCGTCGTAATGGGGTGATTTGCGGAATCGTGATCGATGCGAAAAATTGAGAGATCAATATCAGCGAATGAAGTCACAGGTGAAATTAAATTTTATGCTCTTCGAAGCTGATTCACTCACTCACTCACTTACTCACAGTAAAGCTCTGGAACACCTACCTACCTACCAGCAGTATTTCCGGACCGCTACGACCTACAAACCTTGAAGAATAGAGCTTATTCCCTCTTAAGAGGCCTGCAACGCACATGCAACCCTGATGTTGCGAGTGTCTATGGGTGGCGGTAGTTGCTTTCCATCAGGTAACCCGTTTGCTCGTTTGCCCTCTTATTTTTATAAAAAAACTCTATTTAAGGCTTACTGTACCTCGTTCTATACCTGCAGTCTATGGACCAACTATACCAATAAAGAATACAATGCCCTTCGCATCCAATATAATAAGGCTTTTAGGGCGCTGTTGCGACTGCCGCGTGTCTGTGGTGCCTTAGCGATGTTTGCTCCGGGAGATATGGATAGTTTTCAGGCCATACTCCGCAAAAAGACTGCATCGCTTTTGGCTAGGATCCGCGGCAGCAGCCACAGTGTCCTAAGAGAGATTGTCGACAGCGGAGATCGTCCTCTCATCGACATTATGATTAAAAGAACAAAATCTCTGTTTAGAATAGTATACTAACATAGTGATAAGTGTTTTTACTAACAATTTTATGGATCTGTGTCATCTGAAATAAACATTTTTTTTTATTTTATAGAAAAATGGCGAACTAGTCAATAAATCACAATTGACTTAAATTAGATCACGATTGACTAATTTAATAAACTATATTTAATAAACTGTATATAGAGGTCACCATGTGGTCGAAATTCGACCACAAATATTTTTCAATACAATCAAAGATTCCAATTTCGCATAAAAGTTTCGTTACCGGACCATTAAATTTGATTTAAAAAAATTACATACTTCAACCATAAACAAAAGAGTATTTCGTGTATGATTATCGTGTCATGTCAAAATATTGTAGTGTGTGTAGTGTAGTGTGCGTAGCGTTTTATTTATTAAAAATATCCAAGATTTAAGCATATTTTAAAATAATATTAGTATTCCACGCTTCTCCTCCATATCAACTATAACGGGGAGAAATTTCATGCCTTTACATCTACGCGTCTTTCGTACAAAGGGGTACGAAGTTTTCTGCTCGCGTATTAATTATATAAAAAGAAAATATCCATACTATTACACAAATTATTTCATTTTTATATTATACATGTAAAGAATTTCACTATTGACATTAGTGAAATTCCATTTCTATGGTTCATGACGTTATTATATAGTCTATGGAATTATTAGATGTCAGTGTGACATGAGTGACACCGACTGTCAGTTTTGGAGGCAAAGTGAGGCTCTAGATAAAACGTGAGAGAAATTTTCACCGGCATAATGTAAAAAGAAGTAAAGGCTTTAAATGTTGTTTTTTTGTCATTTCAGGTAAACTGTTCTGTTAAATCTATGTTCATTGTAGTATATACTTGTGTAAAAAATGTAATATTAATAAACGTTTTGTCATTTCAGAAAAACGCAATTACTTCTTTATTTCACCTCCTCAGCATATACTATTATATACAGATAAATTTGTGTATGTAATAGAATAGATATTTTTTTCCGATCGAAACATTTGTAAATTTATAAATGAATTCTCCTTTTCTTACATCCTTATTCCAAGCAGGTGAATAGAGCTGAGGTTCGAAAGCTAGTGCAGTATATTTGTCAAATCCCACGTTCTCGTATTTATCAATAACGGGGTCACTACAGGATATTCGAGCTATTGAGATTGATTGCACTCAGTAATTTGATACACTGGTACAGATGTATTCAGTATTGATTAACTAAACTAGACTGCTACGATTGTGTTGGTTAATAAAACTGGATTTTACATTGTGTTATAGAGTCAAAAATTTAAAATGATTTTTAAAATTTTAAAGTTAAATAAAATATACCCATACTAATATTAATGTAAATTGTATATCTAATATTATTGTGAATGTGTGTTTTTCTCACGCCCTTGCGACCAATCGACTTGATTTTTTGGTATAAACTTAGTTGAAAGGATGGAATGACTTATGAGTACTTAAGTTAATTTTATTCTTGAAAAATACAACATGTTTCTAAAGGAGTTGAAGCTTAAGATATTCTTTTTCAGGTGCTTTGAAATTCCACGTGAAAGAATCTGTGGGCAAGTCTCTAATTTGTGCGGTTCCCGCGAAAGATGTGTATTTCTAAATCTATTATATATAAAAATAAGTCAGCTTTTCCTTCCTGAAGCTATAACTCCAGAACGCATGAAACGATTTCTACGGTTTTACATTCGCTTAAAACGTCTCGGGCTCCGTGAGCTTTGTAGCAAAGAAATTCAAGAAAATTATGGAAAAACCAACAGGAAAACGTAGAAAATCATTTTTACATACAGCGCTATCTCTGGTACATATTATGCATTACAACAGCGCTTGACAGCTGATTTTTTTTTGTTAAAGAAAAAAAGTTGTTACCTTCGTTACCACGCAAACGTTGTCGCGGGCAACAGCTAGTAAGTGTCTAAATGTCTTTTATATCTATTATCGATTTGCCCCCTTTAAATAATAGTGTATGAAACTAGTCACAATTATTTAACTCTTACAGTCAATAAATGCTACAGTACGAGAGTAAACTACAGCTATTAGCTTGTTTAAACTACAGCAAAATGTACACTAAATGCAGTACATAATCGTTGTTAGTGGCCATAAAAGTAAAAGTGCTGAAATAACATATTTTGTGGACATTACAACTCGCTCCGGGCAACGACCTTCGTGCTGTGAGCATTTCGCTAATATTCTAGTGGCACAACTAAATTTTAATTTGAAAATATCTTGTAAAATAAAATAAATAACAATACACAAATCATGATGTCAACATAGCAGAAGTTCTGATTGTGAATAAACTTTTATGATATGAACATATTCGTTACACTTTTTGGCACTTACAAAATCGCTATATTTAACCAAACCGGAGTTCAAGTAATTAGGGATAACTATTGCTTAAGCTAAGAGTAAACCCGGGGGGGGGGGGGTTACTCTTAGGTTAGCCGAAACCTATCTCTTATTTGTAGACTCGCCAAACAAAATGTATGGAAATCACATAAGTGTAACGCTTATTGTCATAACCAAACAAAAGTATTTTAAAACATTAAGCACATTACCCAAAGAAATACACTCCTTGGAATAAATAAATAAATGAATAAAGAAATAAATAAATATTTTAGAAATTTTGTTCCGCTTTATATACCGACTTTCAATACTTATTATCGGCGTAATTCCTATATCTTCAGGGCATGTGATCATCTTAATGAGATCGTTCTTAAAAACCCCTCATTGGATATACAATCTCTAAAACCTTGTACTATTAAACAAAATATATCAAAATCATTTTTTGGCACAAATATTTGAAACTAATTAAATAAATGGATTAAATATAAACTCTGAGCTTGCATAGTAAATTTCGCATTGCTTTTCTTTTTCTTTTTCAACTGTATTGTTAAGTATCTATCTTTAATTACTAACATTAGTCTTACTTTACACTAACATTAGCTGTAAACTCTTTCACATTAGCTGATACTAATAGGCTCTCTATAACTGCTAACAATAATTTAATTAATAAGCTATTTTTAATTTCATATTTTAAGCTTGATTCCGTTATATAATTTTGTTACCATATTCCATAAGTATTTTTTGTTGAATGTGGAAACTTATTAATGGCTTTACAGTAATTAGAATAGACAATTTTTCCTGTTAAAATACCTGTAAGTTTTCTCAATAAATAAATAAAATAAATTACCATATCCTGTCCTTATACTCTTGTCTCTTTAGTGGTGATTCCGCGTCGATTACGTCAAAAAGTTTATCAATGAATGCTTCTTATAGTGCCATTAAAGCTAGTTATTTTTGTATATCCTCTGATAAGTTTTTGCAATTCTAGGATTTTATACCGGAAAAGGAAGACAACCATATATTTTTAGTACCAACTTCATTGATAAAACAAGTTTTGTAGTTTCCTTTATACCTTTGCTCGGTGAAGAAGCTTTGCTTTGTGAGCTTCTAGGGACCTGCAGGGCTAGCATAGCGTCAGTAGACAAACGAAAGTATAGAAAATCTGACAGATGGTTGGGATAAACTGATAGGTTTCCTTCGTGCATCCGTCACTTCAACGTCAATTTGTCTATCTTGCTGTAGAAACAAACACTTTCTTGGTCGCTATGCAAGGGCCGTAGGCGCTTTAGCTCAGTCTCAGAATGACAAGTTTGTCTTGGTATATCGTCCAAACAGCTAGTGCTAGAACTACCAATATCTATGTACCATCGAAGAAATTGATCCAGAGATGACGGATTTACGTCAGAATTTGCCACTATGCAAGTCGTGCTCTGTCTGCTGGGTTTGACAAAACGAGACCAAATTATTAGGTCCAAAATCTGATTGAATCTGATGAAGTATTCGATCTCTTTGATAGTGATTCATATAGGTAAAACTTGAGAGGCCGGGCTTTCGAAATCTACATCCTTATATCGATGTCTATGCAACCTTTTTGCGTCCAGCTGACTCACACATACGTATTGTGTTTTTCTAGATTTCGCCATGGATATTCCGCAAGCCGTGCGAAGTACTTAGGCTATTATTCACGGAGATGCGATCAGCTCATTGCACACCCAAATCTCGTCCGCTATGAATGGGCCCCCGCAATCTGCGTACTTTATCAACACCACCTCACCACAATCCTCACTATCGGTTTGACTCCATCTTGTACGGGATGTAATATACTAGATACAAACGACACTTAAAATTCTGTAGGACAAGTTAAGATTTTAAACTTACGCTGCCCTATGTCTAGGTCTTAACGCGTATCTCTATAAAATATATAGTTATAAGTCACAGTTAAAATTTGGAGAGTAAATTTTTATTATGCGTTCGTTTAAGATTCGCGGTATGGTTCATTAACCCTCTGTTACTTTGTTGTTGACAATCGTATTGAAATTTGACAGAGGGTTAATGAACCATACCGCCAATCTTGAGCAAAAAGACTTATAAGCTTTAAAGGCTAGACCATCTTAGTGTGATGTGTATATTGTTTTCAATATGAATAAATAATATGTAATGTGTTGCTAATTACTGTTTGCCTTTTACAACCATCCAATCCACTGAATGATACAAAAACATATAAAAGCCAAATAATGTTGAAATCCATATTTTAACTTTACTATTCTTCATTTGTGAAACATTATCAAATTACCTGTACTTTCATAGTCTTACAGAAAACGGCGTTGTGCTGTGTTTCGTTCAATGAGTGAGTTTACCGGTGGCCCAACTTCCCTAATCCCCCTACCCCTACTCCCATTCCCTATTCCCTCATAAAGGCCGGCAACGCACTTGCGACTCTTCGGATGTCACGAGTGTCCACGGGCAACGACAGTTTCCTTCCATCGGGTAACCTATTGAGTTGTTCCGGCAACATACAACGGATAAACTATGAATGCCATGTCGTGCTCCTGATTACAATTTTACATCTATGTGTCGTGTTCATTCATATCAGAAGACAACTAGTTTAGCATCCAAGTAGGCTGAGACCATCTGATAGACGCAATTACTACGTACGTGGCACCTCATAGGGCTGACAAAATACACGGGCAATAAGCGTTATAATAATCCTGCGTCGCGGTATCGAAGTTTTCAAAATTATTAACATAATACAGCTGAAAACTGAGAGGCATAACATACCACTGCTTGGTGTAATATTTGATGATAATTGGAGCCTACAAGTGCCATAATCCTGAATCACTATCAAAGTTTTTTGAGTGTTATTGATACCTCAGCAGACAATGGATACAATCGATTTTAGTCTTACAGGGTCGGTTTTCTCTGTCTCTCTTCACGTTGAGCAGTTGTCAATAAATACTTTGAGACCCAGAAATGTCATTGTATGACTTTTACATACAGCAATTGTTATCCACAAGAAAAACATACATTATTTAACAGTAATTGGACGTAGTTAAGCAGAACGGACTCAACCCCATACAGAATTTTTTAATGATATTTAGGGGGCAAACGAGCAGACGGGTTACCTGATGGAGAGCAACTGTCGTCACTAATGGGTGCTCGCAACATCCTAAGAGTCGCAGGTGCGTTGCAAGTAATTTATGAGGGAATAGTGAATGGGAATAGGGCTAGGAGATTAGGGAAGTTAGGCCACCGGTAAACTCACTCACTGAACGAAACCCAGCACAACGCCGTTTCACACCAGTTTCCTGTGAGGCCGTGGTATTACTCCGGTTGAGCCGGCCTGTATGTGCCGAAGCATATCTTTCCAACGGCAATAAGCATCCGTATTATTGTCCTTGAGATCGGAAAATGTCTCATTGGTACACGCCTCCACCGGGGTTCGAACCTCTCGACTGTGAACCAAAGCTCTTACCCATTAGGTCACGGATTATGTGGGTTGAGACCCGTCTGCTTAAATATTATTCTATATTTTTCCAGAAGCAGCGCCCCTAGAAGTTCCTTGCGTGTGTCAGCCCTGGAGATGTTATCAGCGCTGGGAGCGTCTCCAATTATGCTGTGTGTTGTTATGACAACGTTTTTATTGCGCACGCACTCACGACTCGGTACTTCCCAAATTAGTCGTGTTATGACACGAGATAAATCTACAAATCTTTTTTATATCTCACTTTATTTTTGTATATAAGACGATGATGTTGACAGAATATATATTATTCTCTAAGATATTGATTTCAATTATTTCTTACTACTTTAGGTAATTTTCTTAAATTTACTTTAGGTAAATTATCTTCTTCAATAATACGTTTTAATTGTAAAAGTATATTTATGTCGATATTTTATCGAAGCTCAATTTCAGACTTACCTACAACATAATAACACGAATCAGCTTATGAAGGAAGGGAGCAGTCATTAAAAGAGCAGATGTTTTCAATAGATTTATCTATATATTTTAATGAAGTTTCAATACAGCTGTCAAGTACAGTCTCTTCCACCAAGCAACATTTTTTTTAATTATTTTTGTAGAAAAATTGCAAATCAACAATACATTATTGCGTCAAATCACTGTTCGTTATTCATTTACAAAAACAATTTTATGTTCTCCGTATATCTATTCCGTTAATCTTTTAATGCACTTAAAGTTAATGAATTCCATGGAAAATTATATTCATTTATAATTATATATTTTTTAATTTAAACTAAATATTTATCATCTATATATTACAATTTTAACTTACACTTAGATTTTTTATCAATCGTTATTATTGTGCGTTTAGTTGCTCATAGCGATGATTGATCGTAATATCGGTGTATCCACTACTTATCTTTATTTTTCCTCGATGATAAAATGTTTCAACCATTAATTCAAGAAAATAACATACTTAATCTGGCACAAAACATTAAAACATGCAATAAAGAAATAAAATAAATATTTTATCATATAATTGACATTACAGGCTTGTAACAATTTTTTCATTTCCTTACAAGTAGTTCTAAGGGACTAGACTTGCTCTGAATGATACGATACAAGAAAATATATCATTGTTTATCTGTGTTTTTTACTTTTCATCGCGTCAATATAACAAACAATGTAATGAACAACTAAGCGCACTCTTCTCACAGCACAATTGACAAAACATATTTTAAAAATATGTCTATGTAAACATGTAAATAATATACCTTATGATTGTATTTACAAAATAAAGCAACGTCGTCAATTTACTCTAATATAGTGGGAAATAAAACGAATTCTAAAAACGACGTGAGCTTTAGACTTGGAGACAAATACGATTGAAACTATTATTTTTTTATTTTGCCTAAGCAAAATTATCTTAAAATCATTCAACGTTTTTTTTTAAATACTATTATGATGACAAATCTTGGTCTTGAATATATCGCTTGTGACATTGAATTGATTATCTTTATCTCAAGTGATAAATTTTCAATAAGTATGCAAACCTGTTTTAAGTATCAATGATAATTATAATATTCAATTCAATAATATGCCAATTTTTTATTAAAAGTACAGCTGGTGTGATGTCCGGTATCCCGCAAGCTCACGCCGTTACATGTCTAATCTTATGTCTATTGCAGTGGAGTAGGTAGCTAATGTGAAAACTATTGTGACTCACTACGTGTTAGAACATGACCCCACATGGCGGTGACACTTTCAACAAACAAATAATAATAATTTAACAATTCATACTCCTAAACCTCAGGGACCACGAGATGTTAACGAAACATTTACAATTATTATAGATAATTTCCGTGGTACGCTATCGTTTACCACCGTCCCCTCGCACTTTACAAACTCCTGTCGTGACGTCACTACGACGCCTCGTTATTATAAAATTTTGTACTGTAACATCGTCGAATATAGCCGAAGGCCGGCCGCATGCAGGTCATATAAGAACATCGAAAAAACTTCTAAACGGCCATCTAGTAAGCTTAACTATGTACACGGTACGAAAACCCGAAAGAACGAGAGACGAAAACGAAATAGGAACGATACAAAACGACGCCCCACTGGGACACATAAATACATTCTATGTACACTCGAGTCAGTCCTGCGTCTCAACGTCCAGCCCGTTCACCATGCGCTCGATGCTCTTGAGGTCGGAGGCGGGGGGCGCGGGGGGCGCTGCGGCGGGCACCGCGGGGGCGGCGGCCTCGGGCGGAGGGTCAGCGGACGACGCGCGCGTCGGCGGCGACCCCGCACGCACCCGTGCCGGTGACGAGCTGAGACTCCGCGCGCGCGGCGCCACCTGCTCGAACGCCGACCCCAGCCCGGGCAGCGCGTACGGCGCGAACCGGTGCGCCTTGCCGAGCGCGGGGGCCGGCGCGGGGGGCGCGGGCGGGGGCGGCAGCGAGTACTGCTGCAGCAGCGGGTGCAGGTTGAACAGCAGCCCCGGCGGCATCTGGTGCGGGGGGAAAAACGGCGGCGGGTACAGCGAGGGGGGGTACAGGTAGGGCAGCAGGGGCGGCTGGACGGGGGGGCCGAGGGAGACGTCGGGCGCAGGGGAGTGGGGGGAGGGCCGCGAGGGGCCAGCGGGGGGAGAGGGGGCCCGCGCGCCGCCCGAGCACGACGAGTCCGAGCCGGCCTCGTCGGGTCCGGAGTCTCCGCCGCCGCCGCTCGAGCTGAACCATGCTGGAACAAAAGATCACGGGTCAAGTTTTTCCGAAATCATGGGCAGGATGTAATTTTTCTATACCGTTTGGAAACGACAGGTTATAGCGGCGGTATAATTTATTACACTATTAATATTTTCTTCCAGCCAACCACAAAGGTTTATTCAGTGAGCAGTGACATTAAGACACTTTGATCATTGTTTCTCCCAATACTCCTTATGATCAAAGGGCAAGACGTTTTGTCTACACAAGAAAATACTTCTCAAAGAAGAAAATCACAATCATCCTTCTGTTTCTGTCTGTGCTAAAAAATAAAAAAAACTTATGTGTGTTTAACACATAAGCCTTAAGCCGTTTGTCCACCAACAACGTCAACGGGGAACGAGAATATTGCGGCCGGATAAAATGCAACTTTATGACATAGACTACAGGTTTCATTTTCCTCTACGCCTTT
>JAOTAV010000014.1:728379-770571 GCA_026546445.1 Cyclargus thomasi | reverse complement strand
TTGTACTCCCGTGGGTGGGGGGTGGGGGGGGGGGGGGGGGGGGTGGGGGGTCCGCCGACGTCCAGCGGTCGCTCATCATCATCGTCCCGGTCCGCGCGCGCCGTCAGCAGCGCCTGCCTGCGATACACCGACAGACTGCTCGTGTTATATTGTGTCAGGTACATATAGGGTAGAGTTGTAAAAGAAGATCAGAGAGCTGAGTTGATACTGGTCTTATATGAAGTGAGGCTCATGAGATTGTGTGGGTTATGGCGCCATATACTAACTGACAATATAGTAAATATTATTATTTCCTACAACTTTCGACATTCTGTAGGGAATACCCCGTTTCATCTATGCTGTTACATGTTAACTACGAACTCATAGACAAATTCCTACATTTTTATTTAATTAAGACTTAAAATACAATTATTTCAAGTGGCTCATACCAAAATCTTCATATTTGAACTATCGTAATTTATGGCAGTCAATGAGTGCGGCAATAGCAGGTCTTAGATGTAAGAAATCGGGGACAATATGAGCCATATTGAAGGTAGGGATATCCGTTGCTGATAAAATAGACGAATGTACAAATAGACAACTCTAAAAATTAAGCTTATCTATTGTATTTAATTTTAACAAGTTAAATATCCAAAAACAAAAAACCCGACTGCAGGAATCATTGCAATTTAAACATCATGTTTATCATGTTTATATTTATATTTCTAGAATCGTTATTTAAGGCCATTCATATTAATACCCTACTTGACCTAAAAGGGCGGTTTTTTTTTGATCCTCACAATTGAAGACATAAGTGGAAGAAGCAAATAACTGACATTTTTTTTTGCGTTATTAGACATTCTTGGATTTGAAAAATAATTTGAAAATTTAAAATCTATAGGTATGATGATACAGTAGCTAAATAATGAAATAGGCAAATAACAAGACATGTAAAAATTGTATGCGAGAAAATTAGTATAAACTTGAAGGTGTAACCTTATCAATGTAAATGTTAGTCATCCGCTTCTTCCACTTATGTCATCAATTTTTGTTTCCAAATCCGCCATTTTCTAATTTTTCAATGTACCCAGAGTTACTTGCGCTATTAAGACGGATCTAACGATAAATAATTCATACGTTAAAATCCATCTCGCCGTTTAGGCTGCAGGGCGTGCCAAACAATTATACATACATACATATTTTCGAAGAACATAACCCTCCTTCTTGCGCAGTCGGGTAAAAAACGCATAACTCGTAACGAAGCTTAGCGCAAGTCCAGTGGAAAGGCAGCCTTAAAAGTGTTCTGTCGTTGAAGTCTTGTAGTGTCCAATAAAGTAATAAAATTACGACCAATTAACTCAAAAGAATGTTCCGGACAAAATGAACATGATTTATCTGGACCCTGTGTGGTATCCTATTTAACATAGCACCAAATTAGATGTCAAAATGAGCGGCCATTTTGGACGTTTATATCTCATAAACTGTTTCTTATAATGGTGTTGCGGTGAAATACACGTCTGTGTCGTTTATTATACACGTCGTTTGTCATTGTAACAAGTTTTATCAAAATTAGTTTAGCGGCTCGTAAAATAGTTGTTAATTCTTGTTTTAGTCGCGATTTTTTTCTAATCATAATGAAGCTATTTCGGCGTTATGTTAATTTCGCTATTTCATTATAATAGAAACCATTTCAAAAATATACAATACTAAGCTTAGGATAGTTTATGAAAACCAGTTTTTCGGATCCAAGGTTACAAAAACGTATCAAATCTGGGGGCACGGTAACGGTTTAACCAAGACGAGTTGACGGTGGTCTATCCATGTTTTGCCTTGCCAAGTTGCTACCGAAGGGATCATAAACTTGAATCGCATAATGCCGCCGAATTTGAACTTTCACCTTACAAAGTGAATAGAGGTATAGTGAGCAAAATAAATGTTAAGTGCTTTAAACAGTGTTAATGAACCATACCGCCAATTTTTAGCAAATGCATAATAATTGACTGAAAAATCCATAGTTCTATACTCTCCATTCTATACATAATATCAATGACACATTGTGTGCCTCTCTGCCTGTAACACAGTTCACGCCCAAACCCTGAACTCTGGCGTAGTGATGCTCTTTATCACGGAATCGGACGAAATTATGGCGTAAAGTATGATATTTATTTGTTTTGAGGATTTATGTAGAAATTAGCGCAACTCTGTCGAACCTTTCGACAATCCTAAAATATGAAAATTTCAGTAAGTTTTTCTATTCTCTCTTACATTTTGCGTTTTTTGTAATTTATTATAACTCATCCAGCTGACTGTCCCCGTAATGACATAGTCGGAAAATGGTGAAAATGTCAAGTGTTATTTCACTTGGGGTGTGAAGTTGGCATTTGGGTGACCCTCTAAATGTTAATGGTGAGGTAATGACAGGCCCGGCACCGCAGCCCTTTCATTATAACATCCAAACGCTTTATTTGAGAGAATTTTATAAATTATTACGTAAAAGGTTGGCCTGATGACAGGCTAAAACGACCGAAGGGCGTGTTCTGTGAAATTTAAGGCCTTTTTCTAGACAAACGGCAGTCTGATCGATTTACCACGTGACTGCGATAGGCAAAACTCCAAATTCACCACCATACGAACTTGGCTATAGTCACTACATGAACTTGGGTATGATATGTTTCATTTTCTACCGACACTGGTCTAGCAAATGATACCACCAATGGTTTGTAGTATTGTGAAGCAAAAGAAACCTTTATACGTAACGATTATGGAGTAACTAGTCCTAGATGATGCCCGCAAATGCGGTACGCGAAAATTCGTTGATCACACGAGGAGTTAGCGTTTTATGTAGGTTTTAACTCGTTCCAGTTGTTCAACGAATTCTTTTCTAACCATATGAAACTAACATAGACAAGCAAGTTTTGCCGTGCGAGAGCCATGCTTCGGTACGAATGGGAGGGCTCCTTACAATTTTTTGATTTAACGGTCCCCCAAAATAGGCGAGGCTGTCCTATGGGGGAGTTTAAAGGAGTACAGGATGCAAGTATTTTGGCAAACAACAGCAACAAAATTTAAACAATTTACATAAAAAACAAACAAAATAATATAATATAACATTCCCATTCTTAATTAAGTATATATTACATATAATGTAATATATTTGTAAATGGTTTGTGTATGTGTGTAATTTACTATTCCCATTCCCTATTCTTTTATAAAGGCTGGCAACGCACTTGCGACTCTTCAGATGTCACGAGTGTATAGACACTCGCAACATCTGCGGAGTCGCAAGTTGCGCCCATGGGGGCGACGGCAGTTGCATTCCATCAAACCCGTAACTCGTCTGCTCCCTTGCCCCCTAAATATAAAAAAAGTAAGCCTTGTTTATGTACAGAAACTGCTACGGCTATTCTATTAACTAATAGCTATTAACTAACATCTTAAAAACAAAAAACTGTTGAACTTGATAACTTAATTAACAAATATAAAAAAAAGCATTGAAGTATTTCCTAAAAATGCGGCAATATTTTCCAAACCACCGAATTCAAGCCGTAACATATTTCCAAAAGAAAAAGGACAAACATTTTCAAACGTGGAACAGTTTAGCCGAATTAGCATAAAGGATTTAGGCTGCAAAAATTGCCCCAAACTGTTATTTACCTCTTTACCGCCATTGTCTTACCCCTCGGGGCCGCTGATCAGGGGTAATACTAAATTCATTTTATTAACTCGTCTCATCGCCGCCTCATAGAATTTAATTTGTGGCACCCCTTGTGCGTAGGGTTAACAAAATATTAATTTAAAATATGTTTTTTTTTAATGTTCGCCAATTTTCTATATTTAAAGCTAAATGATGCAAAGTCAAAGAGTTTTTATTTAAATTAAGATCATCAAGAACACTTTTTGAACGTCGAAACTACCGGAGTAGACATGTAGAGATGCATAGAGTAGGAAGAGCTTGTATGGAATAATGGTGTAGGTGTTTAAGACCGACATAAATAAAACTGCGTGGTGGTTGTGTCAAAATATTGCTCCATGTGAACCACAAACGTTAATGAGTAAGTTATTTTTAACTAGTTGGTGTTAGCAACTTCGTTGCGCAAAAATTTGTATATCACGCGGGAGCCGTACATTTTCACGGGATAAAATGTATTCTATATGTTGCCCAGATCTAATAGCTATTTAACAAAGAAGATTTTTTTAAACCCGTTCAGTAGTTCCCGAGATTAGCGAGATCTGTTTGACAAAGAGATTAACAGACAACTTTTTTGTCGATATGTTCTATTACTGTTCGTTAGCACACATTGATAATTTTGTAAAAATATTAAATGAACTGTTTTATTATATGTATAGATGATATTTTAATATCTACATCTTACTTCTAACTAATATCATAAAAGAGAACTTTTGTGAGTGTGTATGTTTGTTACTTCTTCAGGCTCAGACGGCTGGACCGATTTCGATAAAATTAGGCATGAAGCTGGCTGATATTCTAGATTAACACATAGACTACTTTATACGTGGGTAGCGCCGTGGGGCACAGCTAGTATACACTAAATATGGTTAACTGTTGGGTTTCCTGTCAATCACGGCGAAAGTACTCATCGGATTTTGATGTAAAACTTAAATTTGACAACACTTATTGCTCTTATTACATGCTTCCGTGGGACTTCATATATACGCGCATTCGGGTAATAACTAGTTTTGTTTTATTATTGAAAAATAGTTCAAAACTGCAAAGCGTCAGCCCTATTTTAAACTGTCCGCATTAGGGGTGTTCAGGTTACAATGTAAACCGGGTGTGGGGTTGCGCGGTTGTAATTTTACCGAATTTTTACCGGCGCCGGATCAGGGATGCACCCCGGTCTCGTCCGCGGACGCCGCCGGGGTATTAAACAGCTCTGATTGTTGCACACTATTGTTGCCAAAATCTATTTTAAAATCTGCCTTTTGTTACCGAATTTGTCAAAGGTTGTTTGAGTGTTTATGTTAAGCGGATGTACGTATCTATTAAGACGTCGTTGAGGCGGAAACGTACTTTTTTTTAAAAAGAATATTTAAAGGATTCATCTGACTAAGCGACGCTTTGTGCGTTTATCCGCAATTTCTCGTCTCTAAATCATTTTGGTGCATAATTTACACAAATCGGTTAAAACGTTAGAACGTGAAGAGGTTATATGCAAACACACTTTTGCA
This sequence comes from Cyclargus thomasi, assembly GCA_026546445.1. Lineage (NCBI taxonomy): Eukaryota > Metazoa > Arthropoda > Insecta > Lepidoptera > Lycaenidae > Cyclargus > Cyclargus thomasi. The sequence goes on along the minus strand of JAOTAV010000014.1, from coordinate 765,402 downwards.
TTTCTATGATTAGTAAGGATACGTAAAAAGTGCGACAAAAATTTTGAAAAGGAAAATTCGGGATAAATCTTTAGACTTGGCGGCTTTTATCTCAATAAAAGTCGACGGATTTCCATAACAAGGTCCACCATTTATCTGTCCTTAGAGCTGACCCTTGTCAAGTGGACAATAGACAATGTCTGGCTTTCCACGTTTGTCAAAACGCTCACGTTCCCGCCTTTCCGCCCGGCGGCCATTTTGAAAAGATGAGTTTCCGGCGTCCGGTCGCCATACGCTGTAATTCGGATGCTGCGGTGACTTCCGGTGCAAAATGTTGTGTAAGCGAATTAAAGACGGTTTCCTGGCCCCGCTAATGTATTAAAGGGACCTTTTAAAACGGTTTTATGACCCGTTCTCATATTCAAAACGTTAAAAGTTATGATACGGAGGGTGTTTTTCGCGTTGTGATACTCCGCGAAAAGGAAAACGGAAAAGTTTTTAATATCAACGATTTTAGTTTCTTTCTATAATGGTTGACGCTTTACTAAAATTTCGAATGGAGTTTTGGAGGGCTAAATAAAATAGCACGTTTCTTGAAGTTGTATCACTTGCCCACACTCGTGCATGATAACGAATATTTAATGGTTGATATTCTACCACTATAACACACTTTAGTGAAGAAAAACAAAACCACAACGTCACCTTATCACATCCCGCCTTCTTCGCCTTTTATTGATTGTGAAACATACAAGATATATCCATGTTAAATGTATGTGTGTCTACCGTATTCATTAAGTTTTTTAATAAATACAAACTTAACTGTATAATATATTAAAAAATGTTGCAAGGACAACCTTAACTTTAAACTTCTATCTCAATTTAATCAGATAAAATTAACCAAATCAGGTAATGAAATACGTAGAAAAAGTGCCAAAACGAATTTGATTTTCTCGCGCGATAAAAACACCCAAGTTCTTCCCCTGGAAAGTGGTAAAAAGTGCCAAGTCGAATGACTTCGCCGTTCGCTCGTTACCGGGGAACACGGGAAGGGAGGTTCTCTCTAATTTGAATCTACAGCGGTGTATTTAAATCAGATAAAACATTAGACCGAGCACGGGAGAAAACGCTCGTTATGTGAGCGATTCGTTGAAAGTTTCTTTATCGAATTTATTAATTCAATAGAAGATACCTTAATTATAGCTTTTAAGTAAGTCCATAAGAGGATGAAGCATGGATAAAAAGTTTTCTTCACCTTTATCCGGAATATAACCGACATAAAACTTCAGTATCACATTGATATTTACAAATATATCAATTTAAACATAATTAATTAATGACACCGACAGATAGTACGACGCCAATATGCAATACCATATTAACCCACAAGTCAGACATTTTGAGAAAACGATTGTAATGTTTATATAATCTGTGTCAGATCAAGAACGCTCACATTTTTTCCAATGATATTTTGTTAAACAAAATATTTTATGCCACCTAACACTTTTTTGAAAAACGTTCCTTATCAAGAGGAGATTCTATACTCGGTATAACTCGGTTTTCGATTTTTTGTGGAACATGGTATTGCTTATTGGCGTCCAGTTATATTGTGGGCCGAATATCCATAATTGATGATTCATAATATCTACACTAATATGATAAATGCGAAAGTGTGTTTGTTGGTGGACAGACCAACTTCCAACGCCCTAAGAAAGATATTGACTTGAAGAAATTGAAGATTAATGGGGGTTCCACAGGGCAGGAACAAACATCACGCAAAGGTGCACTTTGATGCAATCCAAATACCACCTTCAGTTTATGGCGGACGATTGAAAATAGCTATACTCGATAGACGCCATTTACAACATTAATATTTAAGATGCACCCTCAATTCAATCTTACGCCATGAACTGAAAGTAAAATTTGGAGTGCATCAAGTTTCGTGTTTGACAAACCCAAACCATTTAGAACATTAATATCTAGAATGCACCTTCAGTTCAAGGGCGTAAGATTGAAAATGTATTGCATCATAACCTTTGCGTGATGTTTGTTCCCGCCGTGTAGAACCCCCATAACGTGGACTTAATTGTAAAAAATGGAGACTAAAAAACGCTACTTTTCTTCATGAAAAAGCTTCATGTTTCTAAGGAAATTTCCTCGTGATCGAGGCTGCGGCATAAACAAGTATAAATAATACACGAAATACGTAAGGCATGCTTCGGAATATAATTGGGCGAAGCGAGACCCCTATACGGTACATGCTTGTGGTACACTTTACAGTAAAACTAAAAGAGCTTTAAGTTTCCGCTTAGGCAAAGTAATTATTGTATATGTCTAGATGTGTTTAAAAATTAAATAATATAAATATCATCGATAATAATAAAATCTGTCACAGTCACAGATTACTTTGGAAAACCCATTATCACAGCATTTAGAAATCTTGCAAGTCCTCATAAAGCTGCGGTTTTTCGCTAGTGTTTATTACAATCTAGTATTTAACATCGTTGGTCTAGTGTTGTAGCTGTAGCCAGTTACTAATTTGGTTATATTAGCCGAAGTGTTTGCAGTTTATTCCGCTGTTCAAGCATCACCTTAAGTGTTACAATATAGCATTTTATTAACGGTCAAATAAGGACGTACATTTTTGAGGTAAATTAATGTTTTGTTATAAAGTTTAATAAAGATAATATAAGCTTTAACTCACGGCTTTTCCCGCATGGAATTAGGACATTCTATATAAATATTTTTGTTTTTTTAATTCCACTGGAGCAGAATAAAAAAATTGACCAATGAACCAACACCCAAAAAAAGTTTGACGTTCAAAATATTTTTTGATTAATATTTATGGATAGTAAAGTACTATTAACTTGTTTTATCACACTTTGCCGACACCAAAAAAATTGCTTAGGTTAATTTAAAAAAACAGTTTTTTGCTTTCTTCTCATAAATATTTCCGAGCATTGCAGCTGAAACTGCAGCCCGATTTTCCCATCTTCTTTAAAGCCTATTGACATGAGAAAGATGTCTCCTCTTTCTTTCTTAAACCAGTTTAAACAGATACTTTAGCCCTAGAAATTCCTTATCTTCTAACTTTTTAGACTTAAGAGAAAAAGATCTCTTCCTGGAGGAGATAACCTCAGAATTTCTATTAAAGAGATCCCTGTATTTTTAAAATGTCGATCCTGGCAGTGTAAAACGATTGTAATTTGTACAGTACCCGGCGAAAAATATTGCACATCGAACTTTTAAAAATTAGCTGATTTCGGCTTCGTAGAGATTTCTGTCGAACGAAATACATGTAGTCCGGTAACTATTAGGAACTGTTAAAGCTTATTGCTTTAATTTTATTCGATTCTATTGATAAAAATTTATTCGATTCTATTGATTTAATAATTAATTTTGTCTATTATATAAAAATAAGTCGGGTTTTCCTTCCTGACAATATGTCTCCAGAACGCACGAACCGATTTCGACGGTTTTGCATTCGTTGGAAAGGTCTCGGGCTCCGTAAGGCTTATAGCAAAGAAAATTCAGGAAAAACTTCGACAGAAAAGCTGGTAAACGAAACATTTTTCACATACATCGCCATCTCTGATATGTATCAGTATATAGTATGCACTACAACGGCGCTAGTACGTAATGTGTGAGTATAATGGGGGAAATTGAAAGAGAGCTAGTTGACGGATCTACGTCATTTGGCCAGAATATGTCAATTCCATGTAAATCGTGATCTGTCGGCTGGGTTTGACGTAGCGCGACCAAATGACTTAGATCCACGATCTGTATCTGTTTCAACTTCTCTGATTGTACAAGTGGTAGCTAAGTGTGATAACCTTTTAATTTTGTTGAAGAAAATAATAATTCTAATTTTTGTTACCACGCGGACGGAGTCGCGGTCAACAGTTAGTTGGTAAAACCACCTATTACCGGTGGTATGGTAATTTTAAAGGTGGATGTGCAATATTTGTCGCCGGGTGGTGTAGTTATTAGGTCTGAAAAGGGTTAGGTACTTACTTCTTTTCTCTCTTTCCCGCTCCTGTGTCCCTGAACCCTTTGGCAAAGGGGTTGTTGTCGATTTTCAGTTGCGTTATCTGAAACAAGGATTAGATTAGGTTATGTCTTGTATAAATATTGCAAACATTACAATAACTCTCACACCGGTTTCTGTGACGGTGGCCGGTTTCATAGAAACAAGGACTGTTACGCAGGAGTAATTTTTATAATGCCCGAGTGTGTGCGCAGTACACAAGAGCACTCTCTCTTCCTTTACTCTCATAACCCAGTGGGACGGATAACGACACGTCAGGCGCAGGACCGACTTTTTACATGTGGGCGTGTAAAAAGTCGGTCCACGCATGGATCATCTTAGTTGTCAGACAATCAGGTGATCAGCCTGCATTGTCAGCCTGCTCTGAACTATTAGACCACGGAGGCGTTGCAAATATGGCTGTCGCGTTAAGATGTATTATCATACAAACTTTCATTCCCAATTTTCATACACCAATGGATGCGAACGTCTTAACCTCCGTCTACCTGCATGCAAAATTCTAGGCAGATCCGTCTTGTGGTTTTTGTTTGAAATTCGAGTAACTATTACGTGACACCTCTCTTTTCATATTATGTCTTCTTATGCCAAAAATTTACCAATCAGCATCCCTTAAAGAGTTTTTAGCAAATAACCTATTGGATTCCAAATAAAAAAGGACTAACCTTCTCATTCTGGTAGGCGGTGACCGCGATGAACTCCGTTTCCTTGAAGACGTACGTCCTGAAGGTGGAGTACGGCAGCTTGAGGATGTCGTTCGCCCGCACCAGGTGGAACCGGGGCTGGTACTTGTGCATGGAGTTCAGGATCGTCTGCGTAACACACTTCAAACGGCTTAGGAACTTGATCGGCTGGCGTCTGAGTAGCGGTGGTAGGAAATGGGAGACACGAGTGGAAAAAGCGGATAAATAACATTTTTTTAACGTTAAAGAATTACCGTCGGAGAAATTGCTTATTGATTCCTAATTTTTTTTACAAATCATGCTATTGATGGGTATTTAGATTAAAAAAAAAAGTTATAGCTATACATTTCAGTATGTTAAAGAACTCATATTTATTTACATAGTATTTAAAAATTATATTTCTGGTCCTTTATGCAAAAAGGAGGGGGTTGTAAAAATATATTTATCTGCTTCTTCCATTCACGTCTTTATTTTTGTCTTTTTCAAGTTAAAATATACTTCAAAAAGTTATTCTATTCGTATACAGGTATGCGAATAAGTCACAAGTCTAGTGCCGGAATCTCACATTTTTCGGTTAGCTGTCTGTTAAACTTTAAGGGCACACTTAAATACTTAAATGTTCACAAATACTAATAATAAGTATTAACAAGACTAATACATATTCGATGCGTGTAGCTTCGCCCCCTATTCTTTATATTCTTTCAAAGTTGGCTGTGACCTAATTCATAATTGACTACTTTTTTCCACCCCCGTGTCATTAAGTGTCATTATTGCTTGCACGTTTGAATGAAACATGAGGCGAGCGCGTCTGAACTAGAAGGTAGTCGTTAAAGAAAATCAATCCTTATATAATTGGCCCTAGATTTTGTCATACATGGCAATACCAGCTGTTACATTTGCTTGACTCTATCGATCAGTGCAACCATTACACCATTTATTAAATCACTAGATTCTACCCGCGGCTTTACTCGCGTGTAGTTCGAAAATTGGTATAAACTTATTTTGTTTCAAAACGGAATATCTTTTCAAAAACCAAAATTAGCCTGTTACTCTCAATGCTTTCAACTAAGTTTAATTAAGTCTAAAATCAAGTCAATCGGTTGATTCGTTAGGGCGTGGAGGAAGGACAAACAAACACTCTTTTCTATTTATAATATTAAGTAAGGATTTCATAACTATTATAATTCTGAAAGTATGTAGAGAAATCAATAGTAGTAATAGTATGCGGTCGAATTGAGAAACATCCTCCTTTTTCGAAAGTCGGTTAAAATTGCCACTTTTCAGGAGATCAATTTTAGGTTAATTTTTTTGCATAAATTTGAAACAGGTCATTGAATCTTTATAAAAAGCCGTTGTGTCGACCCTAAAATTTATTATCAAAAATTTTAAAATTATGAGTAACTTTCGAGAGAATTAGATAATAAAATATATTACTCCAGTAGAATTTCGTAAGCATTAATTTTTTATTGTACAGTTTTTTGTAAATTTAATAACTGGTGTCTTCAGAAACGTGAGTAGCGAAGTCTAGATTACTTGATAAAAATGTGAAAAATAATATGTTTATGTAGTTTTCGGTAACATTAAACAATTGACGTCAAACATAAAGATTATATAAATTATACTGTTACATTTTCTAATGGTAATACAATACCTTCTTTTATCTATAATAGTTTTGAAAAAATAGGTTATTAGTTGCACAAAATATGCAACAATAAAGACTATGTAGGATATCCAAAAGATCATGTTATAAAACCTAATATATTTTTTATGTTCTCTATTTGTAAGACAACATTTTTGTAGGCGGCTTCTCTCGTGATTAGAAGTATTTTGGAAGAAACCGTTTTTAGTTGGAAGACCGCGAATAGGGAAGATGCGCGTAAAACAAAATTAATTGAATGCCAATATTATGTAAGTGGGCCAAAAGATATACAGAATGACAAAAAAGGCTCTGAATTGAATTGAAATTGAATAGTAGCGATTTAAGTTTTTACCCATCTCTTTCTCTGAAAACGTATTTTAGTATGAACTTTGTATGCAGCTTATAGATTTTGACGTCAAAATTAATATCGGATCTCTTTTTCTAACTGACTACTTTAAAGGCTTGTCACTTTGTTGTTATCAATTTTATCAAAAAACAGATAAGACTGCGTAGTTTTTTAATAACGGTAGATATATTTAAAGAAATAAAAAAAAACATGCATATTCTGCAGTTCCTTCCTTATGTTTTAGTTTAGTTGTTAAGTTGTGTAAAAATAAAGAATTTCCTATCTATCTGTTTATTTTCATAAAAGCAGTCAACACGTACTTTCTTACCGGATGCCTATTATATGCCTATTATTTGCATGCCAAATTACAGCCCGACCTCCAGTCGTTTGATCTGTGCGTTGATATATGTCAGCTTTTAATGTACGTTTAAGTAGGGCTACCAGATGAAAAAATAAAAAGTCCGGAGATTAAGCAGGCCTAATAAAAATATCAGGATATGTACCGACAAATCCTGAGATTTCCAATGTGTGTCCGCAGGCTTGAGAAAGGAGTTTACGACCATGTAATAATATAGTGAAACAAGGCACATATGACATATATTATTACTGAGGAATAGCGACATTAAATTATTTTTTAAACGATATCCATTTGTCATGGCGAAGACTCACGCATTTTGTTTGTAAAATTGAATGATACGTGTGTGTAATTCGTGTAGTTTGTGTGTAATGACAGGTGACGTAAGCCGCTAAATGACGGTACATTTCGACCCCTGTAATCACAGGGTTTGGTCTACACGACTTTATAATACGGGTCAATAAGTGTGTAATATATAAGTAAATCATGGACTTTTGGTGTTCCAGACTTCTATAATCGCTTAGAATACTTTTATTATATGAATACAGTAACTAGATTTGTATCTTTTTGTAATACAATACAAATGAGGGAATCATTACATTACAGTTAAATAAATATTTTTTTTAAAACACCGAGGAAGGTTTACCATATCTCAGGATTCAGGATTTTTACCTTTTCTTAGGCTTGCGGCCGGACTAGGTAAGTTTCAGAAAATCTCAGGAATTTTTAGACTGACAACAAAATGCAGTACATTTTTAGGTTGTAAAAACAAAAATAATATGACTTTCAATTGCTATGTCGAAAAAAAAATCTCCAAAAAAAATCTCAGGTTTTTTTCTGGAAATCACACCCTTTCGTCGGACTTTCGATTTTTTCATCTGGTGGATGATAGAAAATTGTAAACTGCTTTAAAACTAGTGATGTACGATTTCAGCGATATCGATAAACGCGTCTGCAGAATGCATCGAATCCAGATTTCAAATTAAAAATTCCGAACAGCAGTAATCTAGATATGCGCGCCATTGTTCTTAGTTTGTTAATGTGTTTGTATGCAAAACACACATTAGAATTCCGCTCGAGGCCCGCGGTACATTTTATAGTCTGTAAAAGTTAATAGAACCTATTGAATATATCAATATTCAATAGCCGGTAACTAGCATGCAGCCCGGCCTGTCACGTCTAATTTTCTCCTTTTAAGTGTCTACGCCGACTATGAATACTTAATCTCGAGATAGCGTTTTCCCAGCATCAGCATGTGCATATTAATGCTGCCAAGTGTCAGTTTTCCTGCGCAGACTTCAAATGGAAAGCCTTTAAATGGAAGACCTTCAGCTTACGTTCTTACAGTTGAAGAGGCAGTTTCTATTGACCATCAAGGAGAGTATAGAACTCTTGTTAAAGTTACATTACTAGATAAAATATTTTAAAAAATCAAAATGTTTAATTAAGCACACATAAACCGATTTTCGCGATATAACGCGTATTTGCATAGCTGTAATGAAAATTTGCTAACCATAGTCTGTTACGTGAAATTACCACGTACATGATTCGGGTAGTGTTTATGACAGGACAACAAAATTTGGTTCACCAATAAAATAAATAATAATACGTACGTTATGTCTAATAATAATAGTTAATATCTCATGTTTCAATTATAATTGATGGTCTAGTTTAACTACGTCAGCCGCAAGATGGGAGCGCGTCCGACGTTAGCGTTGAAATAAATTTTATTGACTAATTGTCTCTCCCTCGATTCGCGTCGAGTGTTATTAGTTTAAATTGCTTTTAATTCGATCAAATCACAGAACGACGTCGACTTCCGCTGGACCGCAGATTTGATGGGATCCTCCTTTTATGTGATCAAAGTACGGGCTTTTAATATTTTATGAGTGTCTACGTTTTATGGTTAGATATGGCAACTGTGTAAGCACTTTAATATTTAACTTGGAACAGACTGATGATTTCAATTGTTTGCTGTGTAAAATCTGTGAAATATAATGCTGTACTACAAAACCAACGTCTATAAACCTCTTTTTTAAACCTACTACGTCGTGGACCAATATCAATATTATGATGTCAAATTCCAATCTGACAGTAAAATGGCGACCACTCACCACCGTTAATGGATAACTCACTAAAATCTAAAAGGATTTATGGAACTAACGAAGCGGTCCTCCGAACAGGTTCGTTTCGAAGACGATAACATTAAAATGAAATTATAGTTGGCCGCGAGCCTTAATTGTGCCTCTTTTATTTTTTCCCTCCAATTTCTTTATTTTACGGCTGGTCAACAAATTAATATGTAAATCGGGATCCACGGTGGTCTGTCGATGACTTCATGTCGATTAAAAATAATCGACTTGTCGTTGGTTCCGATAACGATATTGTAGAATTAGTAATGAATCGGAGCGTAAATATTAGAACGATACATGTGATGGACCTGAGTGTTCCGAGCTTATGGACATACCTAATTTTTTTTTAAATATAGCTTCAAGTTTACTATTTTGCTATTGTTAGTTATAGCATATTTGTTATTTCCATATTGTCAATCATTTTAATATTATGACAATATTAAAATGCCGTAGTGTGTACTGCTCCATTGTCGTTGAGTCAAGGAATTATTAAATAATCGGGTTATTAAAATTGAACCATTGAGTGTTAAACTTAAAACAAAAAAAAGTTATCGATAGAAAAACACAACGTCTCTCACTAAATTCTTGTCTGCTAACAATACATAGATGGCGCTACATGTTCCTTCTTGACACCATTAAATTATTATAATTTGGTATCGACAAATTCGTATTGAACATGTTAATTTCACACTCACATTATAAGCTTAACTATACTTATAAAGCCTTAGAAAAGTTTTTAACCGCTTAAGTAGATTAATTAATAATTTTATTTTAATCTTTGGCGCTTTAGCTAACAATATTTTAATCATTGATGTATATATAAGTCAATGATTTTAATATTGTCTTACGAGTAGGAACGTAAGAGATGATTACTTTATTAGTCGGTTCTAAAAGTACGCTTATATTTTAGTGTTTCCTTAAACTATGTACCTAGTTGTACAGTTCGTTTCCCTTTTACACTTGTTTATATCTATAGGTAGACGGCCTACTCAAACGGCGCAAGTTCCAGCCCTTACCCTTTGCTCTTATTTGATTTGAGTGGGGCCTGGAACTTAGTTGTGAAATACCTCTATAGTACAAAGTATTCATAGCAATTAGCATAACCAGATATTCTTATGGTAACACGTACTTTAAACTTCTCTATGTCATGCGATACATGATTATAAAGTATCATTGTATATTTGTTATTAATTTGGAAAATATTTATTATGATAAATAATAATTATCTGTACCATTTTTATATAAAAAAGTCTAGCAAATGTTAATCGTGCGTGTGTAGCTCCACTCGATACTAGATGGCGTTGCGTGACAAATTATTCCGTCGCTGTCAATGATAATACCGTTGATAGTGAGAATTAAATAACGAATGCCTCTTTGTTATTTTAATTACGCTTAATGCGAGTTAATTCGATAAAAAACGATCGTGTTTCTCCTCAATTGTGACATAATTAGCCGCAAATAGTCGTAGCTAGTGACGCCGCCCGCCGCCAGGCGTCGCCCCGCGCGTTCGCACCGATCGGCTAATTCGCGCGGTAAACATACGCGCCATAAGTCATATTATTAACTAACCAACGCGGACGGCGTTCACACGACTATGTCTATCCCGCTCCGACGACCTAGAGAACGCGCGACCGTTTCTTTACTCACTTCGAAATCTTATTTTGAATTTTATACTTGTAGGGGCGGGGATGGCGATGTTGCATATTAGTCGTGCGGTCTCCCTCTAGCTTTTTGTGAATTTAATTCGCGGAACGCCGAACGTGATTCGAGTGTATAGAACTTTTTTATTGTAAATATTCGGAATTCGATGTAAGGTAGGGCCGCTCGGGACGCGAACGTCTATAAATCCTAATACCGATTCTCGTTATCTTACAACTTGCGAGGTAAGCGAGTCGGACGAAAAACAAATTTGTTTTTCTAGAGCAGAGATAATGGAGATGAAAACTTTGGCGGTGATCCTTTACGTGGAGTGTTCGAAAAGCTGAGAGATAGGTAGGTGATTAGGGCGGTTATCTACTGGTGGTTCTTTATCAATAAGTAAAATCACAAGAGTGTAGAGAAAGCCTATAGATAGGGTAGATTGTAATGACAGAGTTTTTGCTACCCGAAGACGAAGCCAACTCGCCTTTAAAACTTCAACCTCGCGACAATTTCAGCTGTTATCTCAATTTAATTAGAGGTAGCCGACAAAGACCATTAAATGCGTCGTTAAAGCTTCCCATGGAAGGTGATCCGATCGTCAAATGTTTGAACTGGAGGTACGCTCAAACCAGATTACGGGGGGCAGAGAGGAGCCGCCGATGCCTCAATATTTGCGCTCCGTGTTGACGCGCAAACCGTCTTAGTCGTGTGCACACAGAAGGGTTCAGTAATGCCCTTTTTACCACAAAAAGCGTGGACAAACAGACAAATACAGGGTCCGCGGCGCGGCGCGCTGTCGTTTACGCCGAGATTAATTAAATAGTATCGGATTGCTGATCATGATGAATCCGACGCCGGTTGACTTATGAAGCATACGTTGGTATTACATGACATCATCGGTTGTAGAAACTAGAGATTTTTATGCATCCAGAATGAAGGTAATGGTTTTTTCATCGAGCTTTAGAATTTTTGGTTTTCGCAAAAACAAGTTTACTGCAGAATATCCTGAAAATGCTATAAATTGAAGATGTTACCAAAAAATATAAATTCACTCCGTCAGATGTTAGAGATGTTGTCTTCTTAGTTCGTCGGCACGACACTGATATAGATCAGTGTTGCCATAAAAAAATAATTATTATGTGATGATTTTATTATACCATATGAGAACAATTCCTAGCTTTAGGTACATTAGATATACTACTATAATAACAAAAATTATTTAAAGCTTGAAAATGATATCGAGGACACAAGAATCACATTGAATTTGAAATAATTTTTAGACACGACAGAGCTTTATCTCTGACGGTAGTTTCGAAGGCGATTAGAACTATCGATCGTCATGATCGACAGTTAATAGTTTCTCGTATGCAGAATAAACAATAGTCAGAAGCGACGGAGAGGGGACCCATTAGCAATGCGATCGGCAGTAAATTAAAACAAATATTGTCTGCCCGCGCGCACGGCGCTTTGAAGGTGCCGACACAGGTACCGCCGAGACCGGTGCCTCACCCTTATTGCTACGGCTATAAGGTTCAAATGACGTGACGTCACCCTGTCAGCAAACTGACTCACGATTACCTCGGTAACTGTACTGCCCTCATTTGAATCTAATGCGGCGAATTCGTGTGGTATGGAGTATGGATAATACTCTGCGAAGTGATGTGGAAAAGTAATCTTTTAAGTGGATGTACTCTTATTATGGGTAAGCACAAAACTTCATATAAAACGTCAAAATTTGTATGAAAGTTCGCAAAGTTATTTGGAACCGACAATAGTAGACAATATTTTGTACGCACTCAAAAGATAGATTATTATTAAAGAGTTTAAAACAAAAACATATAAAATCTATTAACTCCTCCAGCTATAGTCTCCCCTACCGATTGTAATTAAGTATAACCAAATTACCCCTAGAATCTAGATTACTCCATTTGTTACTTCTAAAAAATTGGGCATATTGTCAGAAATTACAATAATGACGAAATCGAATACATAATGCTCCTTTTTCCTAAAATATGACGTAATTAATCTAGTATTTTTATGGACATATCTAATTAATTTTGATAGGATTCACGTTGCAGAAACGAATTACAGGATATTTCAAAAGCCATCGACAGTAATTCGACGATTTTCTATGACAGTGTACCGCATATGCCACATTCTAACCTGGCATATGAATCGATTGCCTCTACCTTATTAATGATATGCGTTACATCAATAAATGATCAAGATATCCTCAATAACTGATCGCGTAATTCAACATTAATCTACGTAATAACTTCGTAAGTATAAGAATTTGATTTGCTTCCATAAATTTTAAGTGCTTAATAGACTGTTTATTTATACCAATTGCAGCAAAGCAACCAATCCATTTAGCGTACACACAATTGGTCTTGGAAAACAATGTTCTCAAAATATTTGTATTTTTACGCTATTTTCAAATTCTACGCGAGCGAAGCGAGAAAAACAAAAGAATAAGTTGCGCTTTCTTATTCCTAACTATAACTATCACTATAACTATAACCATGTACCATGGTATTATGCTTCATAGAATGTAGAGTTACATGATTTGGTCGGGTTTTAAAGTATTAAATATGGACATGCGGTAACTTTAGAAGCTTTTCTTTAGTTCTGAAGGTCTACCTAACCTTTTTATGAAGTATAAATTTTAATTTGTACAAAGATATTGTGACTGAAACTCCGTAGCCGCGAGGAGTCGCGGCGGAACGGTCCAAAATCGAACCAGAAGGAAAGTCCTGAAAAGGAAGGACAGTCCTGAAAAATTCGGGACCGTTGGCAAGCTCACTCATGACCCCTGTTATAGAAATCTATAATAGGGGTCATAAGCATTAAAATTTTCAGCTTTGAACGCGTGGGATTGATCTAACGAGAGCATCTTATTACAAATCAAAATTGTAATGCATCTTTCCAATGGTGAAACAATTTTCGAAATCGGTTCGGTAGCTTCGAAGATTGTCTCCTCAAACATAACACACAAACGCTTAACTCTTTACATCTTTCGTGTCGATATTGGTATAGATTAAAGTTTGACTGTCGTGTAGTTTAGGCCATGCGCATAAAAGAACGGTTTAGCTACCTTTATTCCAGTGCAAATGTTTTGCGTTACTTAACCCTTCAATCTTCAGCTTCTTTTAACTGTTGATTAATTATATAATCATATTTTTTATTGCGCATTTCTATTTTACTACTTCGTGACCTGACATACCGATTAGGTATTCCCACGACGATCAAAATTCACAGCACATACGACATAAGCGTGACTTACAAGCTACAACACTTACATTATTTACTATGATTTTATCTTCGTTGATTGATTTAGTAGTTTTCCGTTACTTTTTTGATTTAAAGAACAACTAAAAGCTTTGAAGCCAAGATCTGGTACGTTGAATAAGAGAAGTATAGAGTTTTCAAATCCTGAGAAATCATGAAACGAAAGAAGTTTTTTAATATATATATAGAATGTCACATTTCTATAATAAACATTATTTGTGTGATATGGTATCATTGCGTAAATGGTTAATTCTAGAATTAAGATGTGTACACTATCAAAGCCACATTACAAAAGTCACATTACAAATCTAATGATCCTTCGTTACAATACCATCATTTTATTCAGATTCAAACTTTTTATCCCCGTGTCTGGTCAGTATCATATAGCACTGCGCAATGCCGTCCGTCCAGTTTTCCTTTTTAACTTTATATCTGATTAATTCAAATCGTCTTATGGTGTAAAGTACGAATGCACAGGTGGCGCTGTATATTTTACGCGGGAAAAAATCGCTATAACCGGTGCATCGCGCTTGCCCGCGTTCCTAAGTAATGCGCCGACATTTTATGACGCTCCGCCATTTTGACGCACAGGCAAAAAGCGCGGGAGATGACATTAAAGTGATTAATGCCCGTGATAACGGTTTAATGATGGTAAATATACCATGACGAGCGTGTAAGAAGCTGGATCAACGTGTTTCTGGCCCTGCCTCTGTATTTGTGATGAGCTTGCTCTGAGATTAGATACAACAATACGACTTGTTGCTTTTTTCTGATCACTTTCAATTTTGAAGGTATAACGTTGGCTTGGTGATTTCTCCCGACTGCCAATATCGATGTTTTTCCGCGTATCTTGTATGTAATAACTCTGGAATCTGGAATTTCTTACCCGCTCATATTAGGCAGGCGAAAACTTTAAATTAATTTAAGTCATTGCTATTTAATCATTATATTAACTTATCTGTCAACCGATAATTATTGCCCTTTGTAACGTGTATATTCTTGGAGTTATTATATTTATTATTATATATCATATTATTCATAACACAATATTATAATTGTATTTAATATCGAATGTATTGCATATGTATTTTATTTAATCTTATGCTTTTGTTAGATTTTATTTGAGAAACTATTCTTTTTTACATCATCTATTTCCTGATCGATCACTTTTTAAAATGTCATAAGGTTGCCTGGAAGAAATTGCTTCAAAGTAATGAGGCCGCCTTTGTGTTCATGTCTGTGTTATAAAAAAAAATTTTTTATTAAGGTTTTATTGTAATATCATAAAGTATACTCGTGGTTGTTGTTGAATCACCGAACTGATTTATTTGTCTAAGTAGCCTAAGTGTTCCTAGATGATCGTTAAACTAAATGGCCCAGCACAAGGATTATGAATATTATAACTATTAGGACTGCAATAGTAATAAGTCTTACTTATGTCTGACTTATCTTTCATAAGTAACTGCCAGTTAACTGAAGACATGTTTCTAATTTCGGCTTATCAGTAGCCCACCGCAGTGGCGAACTGGTCATTAATTTAGTAACGCAAACGAACCTGTAATCTATAATGACACCACAGCCAGTAGCAGATGTCATGAAACGTCTCCAACTTGCACAATTTAATTACCAATTTGCAATAAAATCCTGTATCTTACTTTACGACGGTCGAACGAAAGTTTAATGCATTTCTTGATAAGTAGGTTAAACACCGCTTACTGACATCTTGAAATTAGCTTATAACTGCAAATATTCTTTGAACGGTTTTATTGTGTAGTTCTATATAAATACCAATAATCCTAAACGAGTTCATACATTTGAAATTAAAATAAAAGGATGAAATAATTGTAATTAAAATATATCCGCAAGTTAATTAAATAATATCATATCTTTTAAAGAAACATTTGTTAATTTATGAATTTGTAAAAAATGAAATTGTAATAGATTTGATTATGCGCCAGATTCTCTTATCTCATATTATCATTGACTGTTTAAATTATTTCTCAAAACAATGATACATTTATTACAAAAAAAGAGAGTTTTCTATTTTAATTACTTTTTATTCACTTTTCAGATTAAGTACAGAAATTTCACATAATTTACGGATAATTTACTTTGCAACAAGAAAATCAATATCTCCAACCATAATAACCGATTCCGTACAAAAGATTCAAAATAAACAGAGTGTTCAAAGATCTGAAGAGATCTCGACGCTGAGTAAAAAGATAAAACCCACACTCCACACAACATTTCCTTCACTACACCTCTTCAGAAGATTAAACAATAATTGCGCACAGACACGCAGTTACAAAATAAAACACTAAAGCTTCCCACAAAGATATTTAGCGTTTCCTAATTCTCTCACAAAGGGACCCTCGTGGAACTCTCAAATTTAAAACAACTTAACAGAACAATGAAGAATCATAGATCTAAATTCGCGCTTTGCGTTCGGACCATTAAAAGGCATTAAAATGTGGATCAGAAGACAGTAGTGGCGCCGCGCACTCACCGCGAGCATCAAACTATCGCCGACCAATTATTGTGATCCCTCTCGAGGCACAAAGAGTTCCGGGACAGAGCTCCTGCGATCCGCTATAATAATGTGCCGGTGATTTTATACTTGAGCGATGAAGAGGCGGCCCGGTAAAAGGATTTTTATAGTTTTATGCCTTCATTCACTATCCATTCCCGTTTATGTTTGTCGGACGAGTTTCGTCGGATCCGTAATCGAATGATTAGTCTGACTCGGATCTGATTCGATCGCTCTCCAATCGTTGAGACTCATGGATACTTAGACAAGCTGCGTTTGGCAACGAAGTTCCAAACCGAAAAGTGTGGGACGCAACATCTGACGTCGTGGTCGCCATATTTCTAATATCCACGACTTCCTTGTCGATTTCAAAAAATTTTGTTTTTCTAACTTTGCTCAGAAATTATCGAATGCTTATTGCAGAAATATTCGGGTGACCATTACTTAGAGGAATTAAATGGTAAAATACAAAAAAAAATGTAATTAAATTCGTTCGGGTTATATGAAATGACCTTTAGATGTTTCGTTTCTAAGATGTTTTAAAAGTTTATCTACTAAGTACATTATACTTATCGTACGTGAGTATTATTTGTAAGAATAGTAACGTTGAAGATATTATAATATCTATTATATAAAAATGAGTCGGGTTTTCCTTCCTGACCATATCACTTCAGAACGCACAAACCGATTTCCACGGTTTTGCATTCATTGGAAAGGTATCGGGTTCCGTGAGGTTCGTAGCAAAAAAATCAGCAAAATTTTCAAGTGGAAAGTTATCACGCGTACGGAGTCGCGGGCAACAGGTGTTCATTAATAAACTATTAATCATATTTGGACATTTCTTTCTTGCACCTGCATTATTGCAAATCTTTTGTGTACATACTATTTTATTATATTAATATATTTTATTGTTTTGTATACATTGTAAATTATTATTGATGTTGCATAACATATTGACTTTTATACTGCTGCCACAGAATATATAAAAGACAACATTACAACTACAGCCGCTAAACTTTTTCCTTGTGATTGATACGGAATATGAATAAACGATCCACGCAATTATCGTGAAGTTTTGATCATCAAAGAAGAACCACATAAGTTAATTATTATGTTGTTAATTATTGTGTTTAAATTTTAAGTAAATAAGTTAAATTAAAAAAATTTAGGGCCTATTTCACCGCTTACTGTTAAAGTTTCTGTAACTTTTTTGACAGATTCTCCATACAAAATCTGTCAAATAAGGTTGTGTCTGTCATATAAATAGACTATATATTTAAGCGGTGGAAAACCTTTTTATCTACTAAAAAGATTATCCTTTGGTGTTAGTGTACTTATTTCTTTATTTCTCAAGTTCGTAGATGTTAAGAATTACATTGCTAACACACAAAGAAAGCCAGAAAACTTGTTATGCGAAGTGCCAAGCGATTTTTCGAATTTCCACCTTCCATTAAAAATTGCTTTCAATATGTAAAACTAGGGCTATATTCCCTAGCGGAGGCGCGGGTAAAAAGTAGTAATATAATATAAGGAGGTCGGATCAAACATGGTCCCATGGGGAAGGGTAGGGAAGGGTAGGAAGGGTCGGGTAGGGCGAGGGGAGATGCCAGTAATTGATTGCCCCATTGATGCGCTTATACCATAAGACATCGTACTTATGGTATATTTTACTAGCCATAAAATTTTATCGGCACATTTACATTGGGTCATGGAAAGGTTTTTTAAAAGTGATCGCATTAGCAGAGCGTAGCAAGTTGCTCTGGCGTCGAGGATAACGCATTAAATAGTCATTTAATACTAATTATAATCAATACCAGCTAATATGTTTTTTGCATGATCAACAAGTTTTAAACTAAGATTTGCAGACTAATAAATTTAAAAATCTGAAAAACCGACGTGAGAGCTTTTAAGATTAGAAAAAATAAAATCAAGTTATATCTTGACCAAATCTTAACGGTTAACCTAAAATATATATAAAACAATAATATATGTATAAGAGAACTGTAATAATTAAAACTATGTATAAATATAATCATAATAAAAAAAGTCTACAGCGTGATGGACTTAACGTAATATAATATAAAATGTAAACATTGGTGCAAAAAAAAATGAAATTGTAAATCGAGAAAAAAAGATAAGGACGTCTTGAAATTTGTAATGAAAAAAAAAACGGTTAACCTAATTAAATATTTTCTACTCTATATACGTATACAGAACTGTGATAACAATAGTCGATATAACATGTACCACCGAAATTAACTGTGAAGGCTATGCTTGGGGCCAAAATTCGAAACCGTTCAGGGGGTTTAGCCGAGATCTAAAATTTTTCGCTTCTTTGTAGAATCGCCAAATGTATGGAGATAGCATAAGGCGTAACGAACGCTTACGTCATTTCTATACATATTGATTGGCGATTCTACAAAGTAGTAAAAACTTTTAAATCTTGGCTTACCTCCCTAAGGCACAAACGAAGACGACCGAATCGGATCACCGAGTCCTACTGTAACAAACGTGGTATAACGGTCTTTTTTCGGTCGAGTCCGAATATTTGAATATGCCGTATGAGAGTAGATCCTGGTAGAGCTTCTGGTTTTGAACAACGACAGTCGACACTACGCGTAAAGTACGAATAATAAAAACCAAGGTAGAGTTACTCAGTCAAAAAATATGTTCCATAAGTCAAAAAATATGTTCCATAAGTCAAAGAATATGTTCCATAAGGCTTGTCAAAAATCGATACCCAGTTATAAATTTTTTGTTTTTCAAGTGATTTTCAGCGTCATCTCACATTAGACGATTCGAAAGAAACCAAATTCAAAACTGTAACAAAGGAGTAAGACATTCTAACGTTTAATTTATTAGACAAGGCTTTCCCAATTTTTATTCAGCCAAGCTTCTCCGAGCTAAAAATAAAGTTTTTATGCCCATCCCTAAGGGGATGATATCAATAAGGGCATTAATATAATACGGTGAATTATATTATAAATAGGAAAGTCAACAAAAACTAAGTATTAAAAACTGCAATTACTGTTTTTTTTTTTGGAAATGAATTCTTACTATATAACGTACCCACGACGCCTAATATTTCTCTAAGCCCCCTGTGCCCCCCCCGGTTGCTATAATAATTATACCATTAGGGCTGTCAGAGAGCAACCTCCAGCCTGCCACCATTTTATACGCTATCTATAAGTGAAAAAGAGTATTACGAAGCTTAATCTGCGCAAATCCTCCGTGCCATCTTGTAGCGGTAATATGATTAGGCTTTGGAAACCATACACGTACATCCGTTTATGACCTTTTCAACGGACTCTTTGAAGTTATGACGCTTTGTGTCGTTTAGTTGGCGATATAAATAATTGTCGATATTAAATTATCGTTTTTTATGCCGTTAAAAATGTCACTTAAAAGTTTTTGGAGCGAATGAGTTTGTTTGAGGGTTGCCTATTCCAGTTTTCCGCTTTTTAGTGTTCTTCTATTTTATTGTTTCTCTAGATTTTAATTTAGAGTTTCTAAATGCATTGCACCTTATTTAAAATTCAGTATTCCTAAGATTTTCCGCTGTTGGTCGTGTTTCATTTCTAAGGGGTCAAAAATAACAATTTGTAATATAACCTAATTTAGATCTAACTGCATATTAATCTTGGAAGTTGAAATCTAAATATGAATATATTAATGATCACACCAAAACACGGGAACATAATTAAAAAGTAACATATTGTGTCCATAAATTATTTTTAATTTGGACCCATTTGGCCCCAAAAATTGCATCAAAGGTCAAAACGTAATAGACAAACAACGGAAACATCAGCTGTCTAACGATAGTATTATTTATTACTATAATTGTCTTCCGACGCTTGTTAGTTTTGTTAGAGACCCCTAATCATAACAAAATTAAGTTTTTTTACGCCAATTTCATCTATTTAACGCACGTGAATTTAAACTTTACGCGGACGTAATTAGGTGTATAATTGATTGCATAATTTTGTTACTGTAAGTGGAAATTGTTTTGTCTTGATTCGTCTGTTTCAGCGTAATAGACTGTATGTGAATGAGTTAAGGTCGAGTTTGTATTATGAGAGTTATAACAAATATTTGTATGAATGTTTGTGTAAGGTGTTTCGTCCATATAATTAGCGATCAGACACCTTGTTGGAGTATGGCGCCTCGGGCAGACACTCTTTATAGTTTTATTAGTGCTCCTAAATTGTATGGTATAACTAGCCACTTTTTGTTACAAGTTCCTGTGAATAAATTTAAAAAATATTGAGTAGTCCATTTTTGAAACAACATTTTCGATCCCACAAAAAAAACTGAAGCCGTGATAAAAAATGTCAAAAACTAAACTGCGCATTTTTAATTTTTGAATCGCTATCAGAGAGTTAGAAGTCTCTATACTTACACTTATCGGTTAAGTTAAGCGATACAGATTACTGAATAATTTAAATGTTGGCAAAGGCAAAGTTCGCCTTTTTTTTATATTGACTAGAGGTCGCCCTGTGGTCGAAATTCGACAATAAATATTTAAATTTTAAATCTGTCCTGTAGAGGAACTAAAAAACTATAATCTATTCTCAATTCAAACACAGGCTTCAATTTGGCATAAAGGGCTCGTTATAAAAAAATTACACTTCAAGCGTAGCGTTTTATTTATATACAAGATTAGAGCATATTTTAAAAAATATTGGTGTTCCACGCTCCTTCTCCATATCAACATATTTAAATTTCATGCTTTTACACCTATGCGTCTTTAGTAAAAAGGGGTACAAATTTTTACGCTCGCGTATAAATATAAATGCACAACAACTTCTGTATTTAGTAACAGAGTCAGTGGCGACCTAAAGTTACATAAAGTAGCTGTCAGTCTGACAGTCGTTACGACTAGCGCTCAATATATCATCGAGCTAACTTAATCGCCGAAGAATGTGACATATGACATTATCCTAAGTGATTCATTACTCATTTTAAAGGGTACAACACTGTCGTTTACCATAAGTGACATACGGTAGGAAAAAACTTATAACGAGATGGCGCAAAAAGTTACAAGCGATAAGTACTGAAATGCAGTGATAGACAAAAAAATATGGAAATCGTTATAAAACGCATCTATTTTGAAATTAAAACAAACACTGACCCATTGTTCAAAAAAAGTTAATCAATTCGCAACACTCACAGCGTTTAAGCTATTAAAAACGTTTGAGGAACAACGGCGGAATAGACAAGGCCATAAATAATAGAATCATTAACAGCTGCTCTATGATTCCGATCATAAAGTTTTTTGGGTCAGAAAAAAGTTTACAAGGTTTTATGGACGGCCGCGTGTTTTGACGGTTAATCGGTCCGTTCTCAGTTATCTCCTCGCTCGATTACATCAAATATTGTTTAGTGAATTCGTTATACTTTTTAAGGTAGAGACTTAGACATCGACAGGAGTTGAACCCGCGTCAATCCAATCTGTCACTTTCGTTTACGGTAGCTCTTGTACGAATAAAAATTGCTGGTATATGTGACAAAAACACCTAGAGATACCAGACTTATCTATGACGGATTGCAGTAATAATTAAAAACAACATTCTAATTAAAGCTAATGTCATGTCATAATTATTGCATGACAAAAAAAAATTAAATTGAACGAATTGTCGTACTCTGGCTCTTAGCCTATGAATGACGTTAAAAAAATGTAAAATGAAATGTCTACTAACCAAATGGTCTGAGTGGGGGTCTCTTGGTGCACTAGGCGATGAATTGGGCCACAGCAACTTGGACAACATCCTTTGGCTTTGGCTATAGATGAACTCCTACGAAGGAGAGAAAAACGTAGTTTAGTAAGGTCAAGAAAAATGGCAGTGAACGCCGGGACTATAGGAACGAGCCATAGACAAGGGCCAATGAGATGTGGCGTCCACCTAAAATATTCACACTAATTCATAAACGATAAACTTTGGAAATTAAAGATAATAATTTGTAAATTTGAAGTATATTATTAAAAGAAGTTAAGCAAAACCATGCATTTATATATTCTCATCGAAACTATTTTAACACACATTTATATAGACTATACTATCTTTACTAGGTCTATGCTTGCAACGCAATCAATGCGAAAGTAACTTTGTCTGTTTGTATGTTACGCTTTCACCACACCGGACCGATTTTGATAAAATTTGGCATGGAGGATACTTTGAGTCCCGGAAAAGGGATATAGCATATTTATCTCTAAAATAAAGATAACTCAAATAATCTCGGGTACAAAAAAAGTTAATAAAACAATGACTGTATATAAGATTATTAGCAATAATAACATGGTTTACGACCTCTGCGCCTGCGCCTCCGGCATCGAGTAAAGTGATGATTTGACAGGGGTGCTAAACCGTTGGTTATGTTTTTTGAATTTATGTTATAATTATAAAACGTCCTTTATTAATAATATAATATATTGTGTACGTGTATTCGTCATTAGACTCTTCCTAAACGATTGGACCGATTTAAATGGATTTTATTTGTTTTTAAGAATGGTTTAGATTCACAAGTCAAGACCGGCAGAACTTCTGTCAGGAACGCTAGTAAATAAAACGCTTTATATTATATTACAGGCCTACAATTAATGAAATATTATAATTCGGTGCGCTGATACCAGCGATGAAAATAATTATACAGTAACAATTACGCTGTTATGTTACGGGTAGTTAGTTCGAGAAAAAATAATGTTTAGAGTTTCATAGAGCTAATTAGAAATACGTTGTTAAATTATTTAATGAGAAAATTGTCTTAAGTACATGTACGACGTGTTTTTAATTGCTATAAGAGTTTGTAAGTGTAATCGTTATACGCAAAAAGAGATATTACACGACAGAAATTTACACTTGAAAAATATTTTTTTGAATAGATCAACACTAGCTTGAATTTACAAGTCTTTTAAATGCGAAATAAATGTCCATAAATTTTCTTCTTTTTTAATTTTTCAAGATAAACATACATAAGGAAAATAACGTAATAAAAACACATTAATTGTTTTTTCAGTGTAACAATTAATACTGTAACTTTGTTTGATGTAACAAAACAATTGTTTTAAATAAAAATATTGTAATTACTCAATGCGGATGTGTATTTTTGTAACAATAATAAACAAAGACATCTAAGGTTTAAAGTGTCTTATAAAGAATGATAATATATTAAGTTAATCATTTGATATGTTGGCTCTATTAATACTAGAATCAATTCAAGTTTTTGCTAGTGCTGTTTGTTTCATATTGTCGGCAACAAAGTTGCAGGCGAGCCATAATATATCCAAAGCGAGTTACATAATAATTTATTAAGTCCAAAGCTGGGTACAAAAAATCTGAATAAATTTATGTAGTTTGTTAAACGATGTCAATAATCAAAATTATTTATAAATCAATATTTTTAAAGAAAATTCACAAATGATTTTTTTAATAAATTTTGACTTATTATTATAAATTTTAATACAAAGAAATTACAACTTCTAAATACACACTACAGGCAATCAAAAGACAACTAAACTTTTTAGCAATAAAAGACGCAAACAAAATATCGAAATAAACAAAAGAAGCACAATGGTCAGTTTCAATATTCCGAGCCGACGGTTGACCACGTCTGCTAAAAAACATAACGAGAGTGTAATAATAGGTTGGGCAAAGTTCTCGCCTGCAAAACAAACACTGCTAACAGGGTAACGACGCCCGCTAAATTACTTTAATAGTGAGCTCTCAAACTCACAGCCACACGATGATTTATTTACTGCTTTTTTTCTTTCTTCTGAGCTTTTTTTCGAGTCGTAACTCGTAAAGCTTGTTTGTTCTGATTCGAAAAAAGGTTTGTGTTTTATGACATAATTTGAAATTGATAATTTCAGTCTTTGTATTGATTTAATTTATGACAAGCGATAGGAAGGGTTTTTGCGTTCTTTTGCCTAATCTTTTATAGAGAAGATATACACTGTAATAAAAATAATTGAAAAATTATATGCAAATCCTAACAGGATCAAATTTCATATGAAACTACTTTTTAGGTGCTTTGAAATTGCGTTTTTACACAAAATAAAAAGAAACCCTTAAACGGCACTTAGGGGCATTCGAGGCCCTGTCGCAAAATTTAGTTTAATTTTTAAAGATGATTAAGTTACATTTTGTTCCATGATATTTTTAATGAATATAATTATTAAATCTATACTCTTCGCCTGGTCGTAGACTTTTCCATTCAGTATTTATATCGGACTAATCTAAAATTCTTATACAAACAAACTAGTTATTATCAAGATGAAATAATATTATGGCAAGACTTAATCACGAGATCGAGAGTCCGTCGTGAGGTGTAATTATCGGGCAGTTGGACGAAATATGAATGGGCCCACACGGCGCCCGCGCAGCCGGCCCCTCCCCGACCCCCGCCCGGCCTCCCGCGCCGGGGGCGGTCCGGCCGGCCGGCCCGTGTTCGTCGCAGGCCGCGGCCATCAATAATACCCCTCGCGAAAACCGCGCGCGGCGACATCTAGCCGCATATCTACGGGCGTATCGCCCAATAAACCCGACGTATATGGAGCGGAGCCGCCGCCGCCGGAGCGCGGGATCGACGCTAATTAAGCCCCATAAAATCGTCCCGAGCGGCCGTTCCCTTTCACCGAATGCCTACGAATTCGAATCGTCGCGTTGACGAGAAAAAAATAAGAAATTACTACACATACGCGAGCCGGTCTCGGTAATAGATTAATGATATAGCCTGCCAGCGCTGCGTTTAAACGAGAACCCCGAAGAGGTCGCGGCGTGTCGAGGTGGCCGGTAATGACTCGGCGGGCGCCACCCGTGCGCGTGGGAGCGGGACGCGGCGCTACAGAGGAGCGAGATATCCTAATAATCGATAGAGGCGCCACCGATTCGCCGCGGGGCGGCGCCCGCGTCGGCCCCACGCGCACACCACGTCTTATTGAGAAATTCCCGAGATGATGCATAATTCTCCTTTTGGTTTCCTGTAGTTGTTTTACTCCCTGTTAACAATATTACCATTTCGGTGACCGAGCTCGCAGACGCATACATTATCGGCACGGCCCTTCGGTCGCGACTCACTCGTATTCGCTTCGCTGACTATTCCATTGATTTATATCGTCGGCTGCGTCTCGGCCTTCTAGAGCAAAATACGATTCTAGGTTTTTCGGTAGAACGAACTATACAATACTGCTACTAGATATTTAAGCATGAATGTTTCGAGCCACCCGCATTTTACGATGAATGAATCAAACTCCAATATAACCTATGGGGTCGTAACGACCCGCGAGATGGGCGAGCCGTTAAAACAGCAATCACGTGGTATCGGACAGTTATGCTAATAAGACATGCTAATTCCCAAAACCAACAGCGAACAAAAGGGACCATCGGCCGAGTCACAAAAGGTACAAAAGTGATGAGCAGACGGGCGCCAGGGGCAATTATGGTGCGGCCCAAACCGGCGGCCGCGCGATCGGAATGCGCCGAGCTTTCTAACTACTAGCGATTTTTTAGTGTGTCTACATCGTTCACATAGCTCGAAAACTTTTGTCGTGTGTCTAGGTTTATATTTAAATTTTTAATCACTTTTGTTTTTTATTGGGATCAAAAGATGCTGTCAGTTCGGAGAAGATCATGTAAGAGATATGATGGAGACGTATTATATAATTTTTTTTTAATATTTTTAGTTTAAATCTGTGGAGAATAGTTATCGTCAACCGATTAACAGCAATGTTCAGTCCTCGTTCGTGTCTCCACTCGTTAGACACTAATTATTTTAATTAAACTCTATTATAGCCTACAGTTTTATTTACACCATTGAATCCAATACACGAGCTCACACGTTTAATAATG
Source organism: Cyclargus thomasi (assembly GCA_026546445.1). Taxonomy (NCBI): domain Eukaryota; kingdom Metazoa; phylum Arthropoda; class Insecta; order Lepidoptera; family Lycaenidae; genus Cyclargus; species Cyclargus thomasi. The sequence continues at coordinate 738,925 of JAOTAV010000014.1, read as the reverse complement.
TAGTAAAATTGTAATTTATTTTCATTACGAATCTTTAAATAAAAACGTAAATTAAGATGCTTACTACATTATTTCGGTAAAATGTTACAAATCCTCATTTATGCGAATTAATTTACATGACAATATGGCTTCTTTATCCGTGTTCGATGATTAAACATATTTAATTTTAATATTATCAGACGCAGTATTTTATTTTAAACCATACATCGCTCGTCGCGTTAAGCGATTACAGCTTCTTATTGTTTTTATATGTAAACCAAATGCTTAAAACGATAAAAGCATACGAGAAGGGAGACAATTTTTATGTTTTTCATTATGTACATTACATTATTGTTTTGAAGGAAAACAATAAATTTAAACCCGTTCACCTGTTAATGGGTCAAACATACCATAACGGCGAATACAAGCATATTTTATTCAATAAGTCATTGAGGGTTAATTTTATAAAATAACTATCTGATCTCGGCAAACGTTGTTTTGCCATTTAAATAATTTAGGGGGATGAAAAGTAGATGTTGGCCGATTCTCATAGATAACGGATAAGCACAAAAAATTTCATGAAAATCGGTCAAGCCGTTTCGGAGGAGTATGGCAACGAAAACTGTGACACGAGAATTTTATATATTAGATAATTTTTTAAATAACTCCCAGAAAGTATGTTTTGGTATTTTTATGTACTAAATTCAATAAATGTACGTTAATTGATACATAATAAATTTATTATTACTAGCTGTGCTACCCGTGTAAAAAGTAGCCTATATGTTAATCCAGAATATCAGCTAGTTAGTGAAGAAGCAACAAACATACACACATACTTTTACATTTATAATGTTAAGTAGGAAGGATTGCGTTTATTACATTACACTTAGGGCTTGTTTCACCGCTTTATACAAATAGTCTATTTATTTCATAGGTACAACTTTATTTGATAGATTTTGCATGGAAAACCTGTCAAAAAAGTTGTAGATGAGTTTCCAGAAACTTAATAAACAGTAAACGGCGAAACAGGCCCTTAAAGAATCATGGATGATTGATTCTCTGAGTAATATAGAGAGTCAAGACACCAATTCATGAGTGCCATCCTTAATTATAAACTAAGTAAATGACAGATTAGTGATTACTAGCATCACCTGCCGGCCTAATATGCGCACCACGAGATATCTCTCTCTCTCTCTCTCTCGAGCGCAGACATATTGTTGATAATGATAATATATATCTCATCATGTATCAATAGAGATGAAGAGATAATCCGGTAAACATCGAAAAAAACCTGTAGACAAAATTTCTTCGATGGAGCATCTTAGCCAGGCTGTCTTAAGTAGTACTTAGTAGGTCCACGCACTACTTTTGTTGTACATCTTCCCTGATAGTACCTATTAGGTTCACTTTCAGAACGAACGTATCATAACCCAGCAGCAATTTGGCGTTTATGACCGTTGGTCAGCACAACCTTAGGGCGTGACGTGACGTCACCAACCAATGGCGGACCTCATTGTCACCCCTGTTCAGACCATTCAGCTCTATTTTGCCTCTGACATGACCTCTATGCTGACGGAACAAGAGTCTTTGTTAAGAACGTAGTTGTAATAACCGGAGTACACCGCAGTGTTATTTGAGACACGGATTTGTGAGTCGAGTTGTTTTAAACGTGGAGGGTTGAACTGGTAATCTTTTTGGACAAGCAAGCACATATATGAACATTCATTTTAAACAAAGACTGCATTTTTAAACCATTTAAATTATATTTAGTTAGAAACTAATTCTTTACAAACATTTTTTTCCACTCACGTACTTATGTATTTTATAAAAATACAGCGAAACTTGTCTAGGGTTAATGGAACTTTATTTCTGTAACTCTATTTTTTCGCCTATATTACTGTAGACAAAAATCTAGTCCATAGATTTTAACAGCCAGCACAGAATAAATGGCAAAATCCATTCATCCAATTTAAGCGCAACTCACCAAAAAAAAATACAAGTTTTAAAAACAGAACACTACCTGTCATCATTACAGGGTTAGATTTGCTACTCTAAAAAGTGAGGTTTTTTGAAAAAGGAATACATTTTTGGCGGTTGTTTTTTTAATGACGGGGTTAGATGATGAGTGGAAATTGTTTTATTAGCAAATCCAAGTGTTGAGGGCTCTCGTGTGCTATTTGTTATTCTATCCAATTTGCGGCGGCGAGTGACACTCCAGATGCGTGGGGTTGGCTGGGGTCGCTATATCGATATCGATGGGATTAATCGATTACGTTATAAAAGTACATTTTTTCATTACATCATATTCATATGTAAAAAGTCCCACGCAATCAGAACTCTACAGATAGTAAGAAAACTTAAAATAAGCCTTTTTGTTTAGTATAATTGATCCTAAGGTCATCCCCGTCAGCGTTTTAGGCCTTAGCCTCGAATTTTGCGAGCAGCAGGACGGTGGCGACCGGGGTGCAGCGCACTTTTCATTTAAGTTTATGACCCGCGGCGCTCTTTCTTTAAAACTACGACGCCCCGGCACACTCCGTCAGCAGCGTTAGAAGACGCTTTTCTAGCGTCACAAGTGCCACAACATCTCAGATGATGTCCTCCGCTTTCCATTGTCCATTATTCCGCTAGAAAAGAAGTCGACAAGTCCGTAAACTTGTGATTGGTAACTGACTGACATAGTGAATAATATAAAACCAAACCACTGGACGGATCGGACTAATATTTGGCATGCAGATGGATGTCATGGCGTAGGTATCCGCCAACAATGGATTTATATAAATATTATATAATTTAGGGGGTGAAAGTTTGTGTAAAAATTCTTGTTTAAGCGGGCGAAGCCGCAGGTAAAAAGCTAGTATTTGATATCTTCACAAACATGGAAATCAATTTTTATGTAATTATATATCATCAAATCATATTTAATTACATGTAATTTGTGATGCCAGTTTACTGCTCGGCCTCGAACCCGCGACCCTCAGATTTCTGCTTATAGCCGTCATTTGTATGAGTGATAAAAAGCTTTCACTTTTACAATGTTATTAAATAAATTGAACCCATGACGACGTTTATAAGAATATACTCGCACTTTAGAAGGGGCCGCAGCGGGGCGGGCCGCATTTTCCTTTTTTTTATCTAACCGTATGGTCATGCGAATGACGACGTCTTTACATTTTTTTTTATTGAAGCATGTCTGTTTGGTCTGTGTGGAATTCGATTATCGCGTAAAAATACATATAATGTTTTGAGAACATAATGTTCTTTGAAGACAAAAAGTAGCCAATGTTTACCTCCATCCTTTCAATTAGGTCTATGCCAAAAACATGTAACTTAGTAGCATTCACCAGGGACTGAAGAAAGGATAAACAAACACACTTTCCCATTTATAATATCAAGCGTGGATGATAGTAATGATGAAGGCATATTGGCAGATAGACTCGTCGATATCCAATATAATAGAGCTACTTATCCCCGGTAAAACATCGCAAAAACTATTCAATAGTTGGGGACAAAAGTTCGCCATGCGGGCTCATATGCGGGTCAACTAAACTTACGTCATTAAGATTTTAACATAAAATGCCTGCAATAACATTTTTCTGGGCTAAAAAGTATCCTATGTCCTTAAAACCCGTACAAATAAAAAAAATGGTTCAGCGGGTTGTGTGTAAAGAGATAATAATAAAGGGAAAAATAATAAAGGGACAAACGTACTTGCGAATTTATCATACCTTAGTCTATATTTAAAATAACAAGTCCTGACTGACTGACTGAATTATCATCGCCAAACAAAAACTGTTAAAGCTACAGCCATAAAATTTGGTAGGTAGGATTGTTTTATTAAGTAGACACCCGCTAAGAAAGGAATTTTTAATAATTCAACCGCTATGGGGGTGAAAAGGTGGTTAAAGTTTCTATAAATTTTTCTACGCAAGCTCGTCATTTCTTAAGTTAGAGACCTAAAATTTTGTTTCCGAGCTGCTGATTGAAAATATAGTTTTATGAAATGTTACTTCTAGAGGTTGAAAGTTTGTATGAAAATACTTCTAAATGCGTGCGAAGCCGCGGGAAAAAGCTAGTATGGAATAAACATTGTGTAATTTTGTTGTGTGATAATGCTATCAACGTCGTAATACCTGCATGCCAATATAAAATGCAAAACACCAAAATAAGAAAATATCTCTTCAGGTAAAATCGAACCACTCTAACTTAAATTTTTTTAACGAATTTGCCGCCGACCAATTAAATACTTAATCATTTTAATTTTCGAACATTATGGTAGATTCCTCGTGCTGCCAGATTCACATAAATACCCAAATCCAATCGCGAAATTAAAACTTAAACGACATTCTGACCGCACATTTAATTGAATCGCATAACCGAACGAACCGGTACCGCATAAAGAGGCTTTGTGTTAAACAAATCGGCCTCCTTTGAGGCTTCAAACGCGCCGAATGGCCAATACTTCCAGATTACGTGCATATTAACTATCAATTGCTGATAAACTGGTTCACTCTCTAGACTACTGGATAATGGCATATGCGAGTACTTTAGCGCTTAGACGGGTTGAGAAGCTAATAGTAATATGTAGTTTCTGACGATTAACAATATAGGCGTTTACGTGATTTTTGATGTGACAAAGCGACGGGTAAATGCTAGTTATTTATAAACTGAGTTATAGCCTGAATGACTCTACAGAGAGGTAGAGATTTACCGATTGTGAAATTTTAAAACTTTTTACCCAAAGGACGATCCGCAAAAATGTACGGAGGCAGGTCCAAAAACTAATAAGGACGTGACATATGTCATTAGATAGGTATTTTAACATAGCAAAATAGTTACTATGGAAGATCATTTCAAATCACTGTGTGAAAAACGTTCGCATGTCGTTATTGCTCCTTGGACCATTGTGTCCAGTTTTCCTTTCAGTAACATTTCTAGAAAGCCTTTAGCCTTTTTGTTTGAAATAGTTATAAGGTGTGTTCATGTAAAATTCAATTAAAAATTATGTAAGAAATAAACGCCCGTTAAAGGCCCGTTTCGACGCTTACTGTTAGAGTTTCTGTTAGGCTATCCGCAATTTTTTTGACAGATTCTCCATACAACATCTGTAAGTTGTGAAATAGGCCCTAAACCTGTTTAAGCTACCGTATCCTATTTTATCGTTACCTTCGTCTTAAAACCAGGTTGTCTACTTTTCCGCCCACACTTTGTCCACAATTTACATTGACTTATACTAATTGTGTGTTTGTCCGTAATCTTGAATACTGAAAGCCTCAGTCGATAGTAAATACTTCAATGCATAATGTACTGGACTTACGAAATGAGCTGAGAATGTTCTAAGTTGAAATACGAAAGCTTTTAAATGAAATGACAAATATCTACGTTGCGAATAACTGTATAAGATCCGCTAGATTTTGTCAAGTATGTCTGAAAAATCTCTTAACTGAAGACTAAAAAATAGCTAATTTAACTAGTAGCTATGTATGTAATAAAAAAGTAAACAATTTTGAAAAACTCAATATTAAAAAAAATAGCTCGCTTGCACCGATCTGGAGTCAAGTTATAAATGAACGAAGATTAAATAAAAAATTACAAAAATTTAACTAACGGTTAACTTTAACCTAGCGCTGCGCAAATGGGCTCCAACGCATTATTTTTTCAAAGGTTTTATGAAAGATAAGAACAGTTAAGCCCAGCAAATGAAGCGCTTCTACATGAGTGGGCCTTAAGTGTTGGCGATTCTTTGTCTGCGGGCCTCTAAAAGGCGGAGGCGAAGGGTTCCGCAGGTGTGTTTAAAAAAAATCGGTAGTTTTGGGAGAGTGAACAGTTTAAATGCAATAATGTCTACAGAAGGCTTTATTTGATTGTTTGGAGGTTTTTTCGGAACGGTTCATTGTTGTTTCATACTTGAGAGAATTAGAAAAGGGTTAAAATGGTTTTACACTATTAGTTGAAGTAGTGAAAGATCGCAGATTTAAAAGCAGTTCTACTCTTGAACGGAGATTTTAAAATTCGAAGACAAAAAAAAAGTTCGAAAAAAGTTTGACAAGTTTTTTTTAATGTAGAGAATTTTGTACTTGATCTGTGGCGCTACTGTATTTTGTCTAGCTTCTAGAAGTTTTTCAGCCTTAAAACACCTTTAAAAAGGAACTAGTAACATACAAGATACAAAATGTAATACGATACACGCGAAATCACAGCTACGATAAAAAAAAAACTGTAATTTAAAACCTATCAACTACTGTTCACTTCTTTGAATTCAATAATGTTTTCTCACAATCTTAAGTGTACTTAAGTGCGGGAATTATATTATTTAAATAAAAATAAAAGTTACAATAAATGTGATACTAAAAAGCGGTATTGATGATTATTATCACCTGTGTTAAACCTTAAACGTGGACGAACGAAGTGTGGAGGAGGCAATTCCAGTGATAAATTATTAGTGACTTAGGTTAAAAACGAAAGAAAGTAAAAAACTTTCTTTATCATATCGTATTGGTTTCAAAACAGTCAATGATGACTTAAAATTAAATTGAAAATAATTTGTATCCCGTATTGAAGCTCAATACTTTTCCAGGATAAAAAATTGTCCTGAACTCTTGAGTGAAATAGGTTTAAGGTTAAATAATATATAATAAAATAAACATAGAATAATAATAAAATAATAAATAAAAAAAATAGCAATAAACTATAATATTGCTGTAACGAAATGAAATTCAAATAAAATGTTTTTTTTTTTAAACGGGTTTTGGTCCACTATAGCTTCCCATTTCCCACCGCTGCTTCCCCGTGTCTCTAGAATCGGTACCCTACCACAAAAACCTATAGTATGATCTAAGGAAAACCGAGGGACAAGCTAAAGTTGTCTCGGGGTCCGCAACGAAATTTATTAGATGAAGATAGTATTCCCTCCCTATGAAAAGCGGGTGCCCGCACAATATCACGAAAATCGAAAATCAAATAACTAAACGGACAACACGGAAACAAATGTTAACAGTAGTTGCCACCACTAGGCTAGATCAGCTAAATTTATATTGAAAAAAAAAAATGTAGCCTAGTGGGTAAGAGCTCTGGTTCGCACTCGAGTGGTTGCAGGTTTAAGCCCGGGTGGAGGCGTGTACCGCTCATTGCCGTGGGAGAGCCTTGCTTCGGCACGAATGGCCCGACTCGATCGGAGGCCGTAGTATCAACCACACAGAAAACTGGCGTGAAACTGCGTTGTGCTGTGTTTCGTTCAGTGAGTGACTTTATCGGTGGTCCAACTTCCCTAATCCCCCTATCCCTAATCCCATTCCCTTTTCTCTCATAAAGGCCGTCAACGCACTTGTGATTCTTCGAATTTCACGAGTGTTCATGAGTGACGACAGTTGCTTTCATCCATCAGGTAATCCGTCTACTCACTTTCCCCCTAAATATCATTAACAAAAAAAACTTGATGACACCCGCAACTTCGTCGCGTCAAAATTAGTTTATCCCGCGGTTTTGTCAACACGAATTATCCATACTAAAATTTAGCGAAATTGGTTCAGCGGTTTGGGCTCGAGGATGTTACAGATAAACAGACATAATGTGAAATACATTTATAATAATAGTATGGAAGTACATTAGAATGTTGATTTTTATCACATCCAAAAGATGAACAGCCTAGCCGTATCCTATGAGCCCGCTAATAACATAAACAGCGTCACAAATTTGCTCCCGAGTTTATACTTTCAATTGAGAATAATTGTCGAGATTATTTCAGACTGCACTTTACTCGGTGGTAGCTTGGTGGCTGGTGGTCGGGTGACAAAACAAATGAGTGTTTTAGCGCTATCTCCGCGTTTGATCCGCCGCCGCGCAGTAGCTCAGATACGCTCGTGGGTATGCGTAGTGGTCACTGATAACGCGGACAGAACTGTGGAGCCGACCACCGATATATAATTTGATGGAAAACTCCGATGAATTGAGGAGAATGAGTTCTGTCTCATCACTTCCTGATAAGTATGCTATGCACAACTTAACTTCCAGATGAGGGAAAGAGAATCTGTCAAGTATCTACTGTAAAATATATTGCGAGCTTTATAAAAATAAAGTCGCTTATCAAAAAGATAATATTATACGAATTTGTAAGAAAGAAGAAATTTGCTTTTTTGTTCATTTATTTCTAAGTAACTGTAAATTCTTTGTTCTATTAATTTCTTTTACATTTTTTTTTATTAATTGGTTCATAGGATTTAATGTATATTTACTAATTGGGCAGGGCACGTCTCTCTTACCCACCCGGACAGATGAGCGCGTTTAGTTACGGGGTGGTTACCGACCGGTCGGCGAAATAGAGGCAGACCCAAAAAGGGTGGCGCAACGAACTAGATACAGTAGACAAAGAGTAACCAAAAAGACGTGTGGAAGGAAAAGAGGAGTCCTTTGCCCAGCAATGGGACACCAACGGCTATTAATAATAATAATAATTCATAATTGAAAAACCGAATATTATAAACATTTTGGACGCTCTACGTGTTTTTGTGCCGGGTGTCGACCACCGAGTCGGACACTCGTTTAAATCTAAAATTTTATTGCCTGCCTTATCGGCACAGTTAATTTACACACAAACACATTCACACACACGAACACGCTCGTGACGTCATCGATATATTCATCATTATCATCGACAACATCTCTTGTAATTTTGTCTTTCACATTTGTTGCGTTCTACACGAGCATCGTGTGTTTTTTTTTTATGTTTTCGGCGTCGATCCCAAGTTATCTTCTTATACCACTTAAAGTATTATCCGACCGAAGTGAATATAATAAGAAAACGAGTCCATCTGGACCACCGTGGCTTAACAAGGTATGTCACTCAGATATCACTCGGGCCGTCTTAGCTCGGCTACCGGTATTGATACAAAGGTGCGCCGCTGGGGCGAATATCGGTGATAAAAAGGTTATTGCGCTAATGAAAACTGTTTAATCCCATTTGCCGACAGCATCACTATCAGCTCTTATCGTACATTACTTGGAAGTTGTTTATATTATAATATAGTAATAGAGGTAAGATGGAGTTTCCTAGCTAGTGGCTATTATAATGGTGGACTGTTTTTTAACCGCCTTCATTTTCGTTTTTTCTTGTAAAAATTTGAAAATTTCTACACTATACCTAAAGAAGGATATTAGTTTATTCCATAGTCAACATTTCAGTAGAGCCTCTTTTTGCCTTTTGATAAATACTTGTAAGAAATGATTGGTTTATTCTGTTTTTTTTTGTCGCTGAAGGAAGGCCGTTGCATCACTGCAACCCTTAAAAATCTATTGTAACTCCTTCGCATTAGAGCACCGTCCCCAACCCAATGCTGCTCATAAATTGAACGATGTGATCGGGGTTGGTGCTACGAATTTCCTGCGGAGCATTCGTAGCGCCCAAAGTGCCTGTTCCTGCTCTGTACTAGTGCAGGACAGTCATGAAATAGGTGCACAGGTATCTCATCCTTCTCCTTGTAGAATCTGCAAGTCTTTATGCTACTCACACCTATCCTGTTGGGGTGTTTGTTGAGCTTGCAGTGCCCAGGCTTCCTTAGTTGGTTCCTACCCATAGTAAGCGACAATTCTATCAGTTTTTTGTTGAAGCCAGGAATTAGTGCCTTAGAGTGCTCGAGGCCAGGTATATTCTGTTAATGAATTCGCAAAGTGTTTACCTAAACGGACTACCTAATACTTTCTTGTTACTGTTTAAAACAGGTCCCTTGTAAGAGTACATCAGGGGAGGCGAACGTTTCCAAGAAAAAAAATTCAAAGAATATGTCACAAAGAGAAATTGTTTAGGAAAATGTATTTGTAATATCACTTTATGAAGTTCCTTTTGACGCCCCCAAAGGACGCGGAGGTATAAACAATACGACGTATGCTGGGAATGTAAAATTGGCGTTTTCACGACTGAAAAAGCAGGTGTGAGGGATAGGTCTCGGCGAAATATGCACGTCTCAGACGTACCAGGAGGTACAGTCCTAGAAAATAAGCAAAGACATTGTATTGTAATTTGACCATAACTAAATGCGTTCGGGCTAAGACTCATTGAAAAAAGCCTTTTCTTTGATGAGAGATTCATAGATGTATAAAGGAGACCTAAATATTTTTTTTTCGAAAAAGATGACTATAGACGTACTGATCTATTGTGCGTTAATCTATCTTCAATACATATAATAATCTATAAATATAATAAAACAGTAAAATTGGCGTGTCTGTACAATTAATATTTTTACAAATTAATCAATGTGGGAGGCTTAGGAATAGTAATAGAATACAAATCGACAAAAAAAAAAGTTGTTTGTTGATCTGTTCGTCTGTTTGTACGCTCTAATCTCCGGAACTACCGAACGGATTCGAATAAATGTTTATTTGATAGTAATTAAGTCTAGGCAACACATATGATACTTTTTATCCCGCAAAAATGTACGGTTCCCGCGATATACAAATTTTCGCGCAACAAAGTTGCGGGCATCAACTAGTCCTTAATAATAATATAATATCTATGGACGCTTCACACCACGTCAGTCTGGCCCTGTGCTAAGTACCCGAGGGACTTGTGTTACAG
>JAOTAV010000014.1:687349-721734 GCA_026546445.1 Cyclargus thomasi | reverse complement strand
CCAAAAAGTAAGATTTGGTACCAAGGTATACCATGGTTCCGAAGGTACTGAGAGAACTCGTGATTCCTTACAGATACAATTTTGGGGTTTTCGGCGTTATTTTAAGAACTGAAAGCATATGTTCCTACACCATAAATTATATTCATAATCATCATCATCACAAAAGTGGTGACCTGATAATGGGATCCAATGTTTCACGCCAGTTTTCTGTGAGGCCGTGATATCACTCTGGTCAAACCGGCCCTTTCGTGCCGAAGCATGATTTTCCCACGGCAAAGCACTGCAATCTTAAAGTATGTAGCTTTCTAATGGTGAACGGATTTTCAAAATCCGTCGTTTTTTAGTTTCGGCCATTACCCGCCTCAAACATACTAAAACACAAAAATCTTTGTTATATTAGTATAGATTTTTACCGATTTCCAAAAAGGTAAACTGCATGCAACTGCAACGTTGTGTATAAAGGCACCGAGTTCTAGAGGCGGAGAATTTCGATTTTTCTAGAATTGTTTAGAAATTGGCTTACGCGTTCGGCGTGCGAGTGATAACGACATGTCAAGTACCAATTAAGAGCCCCTCAGGCTTCACTCATCAATAAAAATAGTTCAGGAATCCCTCCGGCCCTCCGCCCTTCGGCTCTCGTGCAGGCTTCAGTAGCCGCAGCCCTCGACTTCCTTACCTAATGACTTAATATGTATTGATTTTACAGGTAGTCAACACCGTCATAGGTGCTATTTGAGTGTCTAGTTATTAGAGATCGATGTTAATATTGTCGTAGGAAAAATTATAGTCACCATAAATATTTAAATCCACCGTGTAGAGGACGTATAAAAATTATAATTTAGTCTCAGTTCAATCACAGACTTAAATTTGGCATAAAGATCTTGTTACCAGGACATTCAATTTTGTTTAAAAAAAATCACTGACTTCAACCATAAACAAAAAAGTGTTTCGTGTATGATTATCATGTTCTGTCAAAATGCTGTAGTGTGCGTGTTATAGCGTAGCGTTTTATTTATTAAAAAAATACAAAATTAAAGCATTTTTAAAAATAATATTGGTATTTCACGCTCTTCCTCCATATTATCTATTTCTGGGAGAAATTTCATACTTTTACATCTACGCGTCTTTCGTAAAAAGGGATACAAAGTTCTACGCTGGCGTATTCATATATTATTGTCGCAGGATTTTGAAAGTAAAAACAACTAAGGCTCTTTTGTTTAAAGCACTGCACTTTACCAAAAGTTTTTTTAACATTTTTTTACCTTTAAAATGAGTGAGGCACCGGTTTAAATAAAAATACTCATATTATTAGAAGGTGCAAAGATTATTCAAACATAAACATTGATGTAAGTGCCTTAGTAAGGCATCAAAATTCAAATTCTCATAATGTAAAAACCTCTTTGGTATAGCGTAGGCGAATACCAAAACAAAATAAAAATTTGCATTTATAAGTAATTAATCGTGGTCTTCATGATAATATGAGTTTTATGATGTGGAGCCACTTCGATTCCCGGCCAACGCACCTGCCTACCACCTACCAGCTCGATCGCAACGATGTCTAATACGTAGATTCAGATTCAAAACCAACATCAAAAAGACTTTAAAATTATTCAACGAGGCTAGTATTGTCAAATAATTAAATTTTAAATACGCTTAACAGCGAATGGTTAAATAATTTTAAGTTTATTAAAAAAAGTTATATTTGATTTTTTTTATTATAAATTTCAATATACGACACCCACGTAGGTACAGGACATATCGACGACGCAGTCAAGTATGAACACTCTGCAATGCGATTTTTATTACACATCGACGCCACACCGTATAAAGTGATGTTTGTTTGAGAGATTTTAATTTATAATTAACTCAGGTAATTAAATACACGTTTTAAGATACCGGTTAAGCTCTGACCTGGGGTTTAAATAATTAGGCAGTCATTTCACACATTAGGAGCACATAGAACTCGTTCCTAATTTTACTAAATTTATTTATTTATGTGTACGGAATGAATTATGTATAGGAGCTACTGAGTAACGGTTCGGTTCCGTCGAGAGTCGGATCCTATACCTAATATCGCGTTATTGGTACTTTATATGTTAATATTAGATAAAAATATGCCACCGTTTCGCTAAAAGCTTCCATCACGATTTATTGGGCATTAAGTTTTTTTTTTTCATCTTCAGATATTTGCATTAAATTGCCTCAACGGCTTTAAATAATAACTACCATAAACGTATGATATCCAAACGATAACTTAAGTGTATACATAAAAATTAATAACAATTAGAGCAACACGGTCCGTACATAACAAAAAACGTAGAAAAAGAAATCGTAAAAAAAGTTAATACGATTACCCATAAAATGGTTTCTAATCAATGATCAAGATAGCGCATCGACAAAACGGTGAAAAGCAAATAAGTATAATTATCAGTCACAAAAGACTCCCGGGGCCCGATGACAGGGGCACAGGGGCTCAACGACAGGGGCACACCGGGGCCGCAGTAGGGCCCTTTTAATTACAATATAAACCACATTTTTTGCCCACAAAAACATCGGCTACCTTCGATTTTTTTGTTGTAAACATTCCTTTGTTGGTTAAGCGCGAGCTTTGTTACATGATATATTAGGAATAGATAAATCAATACAGGCTTTTTGGGCTGGTATAGTCTGGTATAGTCGCATGTTTTTGTCAATATTTAATTATTGAGTCTTCAAAAATTGCTTACTAATCACTGAGCTGTCAACTTGTCAAATTTTCACAAAAATAATTATTGGATAATTTAGACAGAGAAAGCAATAAGACACCCGTAGTTTAACATTTTTTTTTGTGAATATTTTTAGTTTTCAAACTATTACTTAGTTGAAGGTGATTTATTATCATGAATAGATATACTTATGCAGTTAAAGCAAGTTTTTAGGTTTATTACAAACATAAAATATAATCACTTTTCAGAAGTATTAAAAGCAGTTTACAACTCTTATAAAAGTTGAAATATCCTGTACGGTGACGCAAAAACAATTTAAGTAACAAATAAAACTTGAACTAAAGTATTTTATTTGACGGTAACTAAAAACATCGTAAATTTTCTTTAAACGGTTTTCCCGCGGTTCGCTCCGTACAGAATTGTAATGACATCCATTGGACATTTTTAGAAGCAAAACTGACCGTTGATTTTTTTTTTCTCGTAGTCAAAAAAACTTGCAATGATATTAGTAGACACTTTTGTATAATAAATCACGTATCAGTTATTGGTCGTGGGTTTGAAAATGATATTTTTTTCTCGGGTCCACTTATTTACTGTCTAAAGTTTTAAAGTACTAAGCGGTTTAATATTATAATTAATATTAACACATTCAAATTAAATATTCAAATTGGCGTTAAATATACACAGGATGTCAATTCTTATCTAATCTTTTCTTTTTTTTCTACCAATATTGACAAATAATTAATAATAAAATATGCCTTTTCAATATTCCAATTATTGACTAATTAATATTCATATACACATCTTGAAAAAATTTTAATTTTTAATTTTTTATACAAAGTATTTTTTAACTAGCTACCAATCTTAGTAGTACAAAAAATATGCTTAATACTAATTTGTGTTGTTCGTTCAAGCAATAATGACACTATGATATTATATTGTGACAAACGAATCATAGAAATAATATGATTGACCTACGCAAAAATAAATTTATTACTTTTTTTATTATGTTTTATTCATTAAAAATTAAATTTTTGTTTTATACATACAACAACGCCAAACTGTTCAACAGTTTGTTGGCTATAATTTTGCTAAACTTAAGCTTTAAAAATGTTTTAAGCGTTATGCAAATATTCGTAGACTTAACATCGAAAACCTGCCTCTAAAAACTACCATGATGTCGTACCTATAACTAATGGTTAAAATATATTTGTAACCGCTTAAACTAGGCTAAAAGCGACCTAGCCTACTCTATAGAAATATGGTACTCACGAATCCGTGCTTGTCGCTGATGTTGTTCGTCAGCTTGAGTTTGTGGAAGGACACCACCTTCTGCATCCACTGTTCCCCCGTGGAGGGGGAGTCGGGGTGGATGTACATCCTCTTCGGCATCTCCGGGTCAGCCTTACCCGCCACCATCCATCGGCTCCGGAAACAAAAGGTTACAACTGAAAAATGCATAAAAATACGAAAAAAAGGGACGTCGAGCAATTCATTTAAAGATTAATAAAGAATTAATATTGCTAAACCACTTTTGATGGTTTACATAATTATTATGGATATGGCTGCATGTCCTGATCAGTCTAACAGTCGTATTTTACGTAATGCTGAGTAATTAAGATGATTGTATTAAAATATTCAATGTGACATTACTATTCTATTCGACATCTGCCTAATAGAGACAAATCTACAGTCCGTCCGTCGTTAGGGACTCGACGTATCTCATCAATAGTCAAAACAAACCGAGCAGCTAATGAAGCTACAAATTAATTAATAATTAAAAATCGAAATCGAATCGTTACAGACAGGTGAATGCATAAATACCTCACAATAAACATTAATCGACCATACAAGCGTTAAAATATTCAACGGATTATGTAATACCATGCCCCGTTCATGCACTGTTAGTACTAAGTTAGTGAGAACATGCCACAAGCGGTGAACACCGAACGAGATCTGCGTACAGCTGAGGATGAAAGCAAAAACAGTTTCGGGAGTCGCACGTGAGCTGGAATTAGATGGTGAGGTGAACGTTCCGACAGACCCGGCTGATTTGGGAACGGACGCGAGAACGCAGACCCGTATCGTCGTCACAGTAACGCATGCTTCTTGCCTCATCGTTCGGATCTGAGCGAATCACGTTAAAATAAGTCAAGAGCCGCTTATTTTAATGTGATCCTCAGTCACATCCGGGTACCTGTTGTGAAATTTGTATCTGCTCTCGTCGGCAGCTACGATGTCCATTAGCAAAATGTACTTCGCTTTTTTATCAAGACCAGAAACGCGAACTTTGTAGGCAGGAAACATACGTCTGCAAGCAACACGAGAGAAAAACATGGGTCTCGTTCTTCGCGAAAGGGACCTGACGTCGCGCCGATCGTGAGATGTGCCGCTGGACTAGCCTCGCTTTTTGCGTCACCGAGCCGTCTCCTTAGCTTGTGATCTCCCGCTCTAATCGCTGACATTATTATTAAAATATTTGGTTATCCACGACCGACCGGCGATACGAACGATGCTACAGTTCTTGCTGTATTCGGTGAACAGTCGCACCGTCGCCGGCGGGGGGTCCAATTAACGTACGTTTCGGTGAGGTGTTACGGAGTATTCGCGACCAGCAAAAAGGACGCGTTTCCGCCGAAGGTGTAGCGCGGGATCGCGAGAGACGCGGACGCGTGACCGAAGTAAAAAAAAATACGCGACGGATCCGGCGATATCGGCGAATTCCTAAACGATCCATAAATTAAAAATCGATTCGAGCAGTGATTGTGTTTTTATCGATTGTAAATAATAATTAATTATTTTATTGACGACGTTAGACGGCGGCGCCTTTGTCGGCGGGCGTATCGGCTAACGAGTGAGTCGCAGTCAAATTTTCGAGCAGAATGCTGAGTTGTATTAATTAACGGATATTAAATCGAAGTTTATCGGTCGAATCTCGTTGCCGAACGCGTCGCCGTCGATATTCGGTTACGACGGCGGCCGCTCCAAAGCGGTTTCAATCTTATCGGCCCTTGTCATCGCAAATTAAACAATGTACACGATCAAATACGACGATAATCGACCTCGAATCGAATAGATTCGTATTCGAACACGGCTCCGGTTGAGTTCCTTCCATCTGGATACCTACCGAGTGTCTACCGCGTAAATAATCTAAGTCGGCCGGTGTTTGTCACTTGTCGCGACGGTTTTTATCCCGATGCTGTGACTGTCGGCACAAAGAATGTTATTACCGAACCGATGCGCGTTGAATCCTTAATCGTCGAGCGATTCCGACCGATCGTGTCGTTGCCTTCCAATTGAGCGTGGTCGGTGAATGATGACAATTAAAAGCGAATAAAAATTGGTGAGAACTAGTGCGCTGCGTGGGTGACATCACAAGCTAAATGGCATACGTGGGGCGGTTGTCCAAACAGCCGCAGCTCCGATCGACCGAGTCAGTGACACGGATGGGGACAGCTTCGAGAATATTGCAAAAAAATAGCTGGAATTACTATAAATTAATGATCTTTTGCAGTATTCTCGAACCTTTGGAAACACAAACGCATAGCATAGTGGTGATCAGTGGCAATGATTCCCCGAAGATGGTCTACCTGTTGTGGAACTTATATCTGTAGTCGTCGGCAGCGACGATGTCCAATAGGAGGATGTATTTCGCTTTCGCGTCCAGTCCGGACACGCGAAACTTCATTTGTGGGAACATTTGTCTGCAAAAATTACCTTTTATCTTCAAGTGTTCCTTTTGTACCACATGCCCTAATACGGTACACAATTAAATGCAAATTCAATTAAGACGAGTAAGCGGTAACTCCTTTTTCTTCTTTAAAATTTCTGTACCCAGACCGGCTGGTTTTTGTCGTCATTAAAAAAATAAAGCGATTACAGCAGGATCGTAGCCTCGCAGGCTTCGATAGTATCTGGTACGGTCAGTGTGAACTGTTTACCGCTCATTAGACCTCTGATTTACTGCGTCTACGTGACGGGTGATTTGCCGACAGCGTGATGTATGTTGTGCCGTGTGTGAACACTTAGAGAATATCTAATCGAAAGCCTTTTTAAAATCCTAATCCGGATGTACAAGTTCATTGTCATTGTTTTGCTCCGTGTGAAACAGAGATGATCTAAGGATTAGGTTGATCTACGTTTGCACGAAAATAGCTTGACATTATAACCGCAGAGCACTACCGAACTTCCATAGAAAATTAGCATTAGAAAAATGGGATGATTAGAAAATTATCGTTTCGATCTCTACCGAATGATGGCCTAATGATTTCCTATTAATAACCGAATTATGGTCGTCAGTTCAGTCGAATACAGTTGAAGATGGGGCGATAAATTTAAAAGCGATGTAGTCGTAAGTTGGCAACACATATAATTATGTCATTTGTCTTGTAGATACGCACCGGTTTCGGAGCGGTCACATCTTTTACACCGTTTAGGGGGCTCGTTTAAAATTTGTACACTCTATCATGTATACACAGAAACTAATACGCTAACGACATTTTTATTCTAATACGTTTTCGTTAATAGGCACATTACTGATGCAGTAGTTGATTCATTTGACGTATTTTAAGATATTCTGGGTGTCTAGAGCGCTAATGGTAAAATGGCTTATTAAGATTACAGGTCTAGCTCCATAAATTTACTTGTCACCTGTAATTATTTCGTCACACCGTGTTAACGTACTCATTAGATGAAAAACGTATGGTACCATAATTGGTCGCCCTACTAATAAATCAACTCACTTTTAATGGCCCCTGTCCGTACAAATTGATAAAATATAAATAGCTTTTAAATAGGCTTCATTTAAAAATATGTATTACTCTTTGGCCTATACTCTATTCCAATCTCATCATCTTTTTGTTCAGGTACGTCGAGATTAAAAACATATATTCTGTGACTCCAAGGTTCGAAATCAGTGGTTTAATTACAAAATACTTGATCCAATAAAATGTACCAATTGTTACTTATTATCGAGCTGGCAAAAAGCCTGATTAACGACAAGTATGTACCGTGTACATTATACGGTTAGCAGAAAAAGTGGTGCTAGTTTATGAGACACATCAGAAAATTAAACTACACTCAGTTTAGTTTCAAAAGGAGTACTTTAGTCGACTTTAATATATCGACTATTTTTATAAAGAAGTTTAAAACATTCCTACTTTTTAAGCTTATTTCTGAATGGAAGTAATAGTCAGCTAAAACACGTCAATATTTGAATAATTTCATATTTTTTTATTATAAATATGCGGGGTTTACAACAAAACTTATGCGCGCCGGCGGGCGTCCGTTGTATCTATATATTTGTCGTTGTATCTATCTAATAAAAATGTCAAGTTTCTATTGGAAGTGATTTTTTAATTTTTTTTTTTGGTAGTTTGTCTCATCTGAAACGGTCACATTTCATGACAAAACGCTCTTTTATTGCATAAAAAATATTTCTTTAAAATAAAATAGATTTACCAAAATAATGCCTTTTGTCCACAAATAAAGTACCACCGGAAATCTCTGGTAGGCAGACCAGAGATTTCCGGCACTTTGTTAAAACATTTTTATCATCGTTAGTAATTAGGATAGGAATTAATATAGTCAGTACCCCATCTTAGCACACCACTATACCAGGAAAATGAGAAAGGTGGTGATTTTTTTGCCGTCCGTACATTCCCGCCAACGAATCTCACATCCTGCGACACATGTTCTTGTGCCTCCAGAAATGGCGACAGCACGGTGTAAGAATTTTAACGTGTCATTAAAATCGTTATTGTACCTATAATACCTATTTGGTAGATTCTAGCAATTCAGATAGTTATTAGAAAGAGATTTTTATAATTATACCATATTTAAACTTTAGATGTTTCGTAGAATATCTTGTTGCCTTTCGTAAAGTTAATAAAACAAGCAAGCGTGAATTATTTTGTCCCTTTCGAATCTATACTCTGTCTTACACATTTTGGATCAGGTTACATTCATTATAAGCACATTTTAAATCCCAAAAAATGCACAATGCCGTAAAGAAGTTTTCCTTAAAAAACAAGATCCAAGTTTCACCGAAACTTAGACTATAGTTTTAGTGATACTCTGATTAGTGCCATGTTTAACCGAGTTTTCGTTTGTTCGGTCGTCAAGTTTTGATTGATCGTCAATTTGTGCATGTCGGATGTGCGTGACCGCATGCCGGAATACACAAGTGACGTCACAGTAGCCTTCGCGGGAGCTGAAACCGCACAGTGTCGGTAATCTAATACAATAAACACGTACACCAGCGCTCGCATACCCCCGATAACCACAAATCTCAACTCTATCCCCCGGTGATAAGAACGTCGAGGGAAACACGCGAGGTCTTACACTGGTCTATAGTGTCAAGTTAGTTTATGATCTGATTTCTTAATAATTTATTATACCGTTTTTGCTCTACGACATATTATAGTTTTTGCAATAATGACACGTGTTCGAACTGCTTTTAAATCGCTATAAGTGAAGTAATTTTTTGTCAGAACTAGGAGCTGCAACAAATTATGCACGCAATCCCGCCGCATAGGGTCTAGCATTAGCGGCGGATGGAAAATTACCTGAACATCTATTGACCTAGGTATGAAAATTAAGCTGACGACTCTTTACGCGAAATTGATCTCTACCGCATTAAAACAGGGGCTAATTCAGCTTCGCGCCGATTACAATGGCTCTCTAAGTGTCATGAGGATGAAAAGGTGTTGCCAGCTGAGATTGTCACTTATCCACGCTTTTACTCTGTTACAGCATTTTTAAAAATCCGCCGCAGTTTTCTTTAAAGCCTTCGGATTTTGTTCGTCTATTAGTCTATGGTCAATTTCGATTATTGATCATTGAGTTAAGTGTAGTGTTCTAAAATTTTTTTTCATTGTTCGTTCCTTTTTTAAATTCAAATATTGATTCAGATGGTCGATGTTAAGGTAAGCAATAAGTATGTTAATTAAATAGAGGGTAGGGTGTGATGTGTCCGCCTCACTGCGCCGCCGTGAATGCTCTATTCACACACCACATTCTATGGCAGCGCTAAACCTACCTACTTCAAATCTTCCCTTATTTGCCGCTATTTTTTGAAATTCGAATTCTTTTTTTTATTCGAATGTTGTTTTTGTGGGCTCGGGTGAATAGGATACATATTTTCCACTGTAAAATGTTAATACAATTGAAAGTAATATTTGATACAATGTTATTCATTAAAATATTTTAACATTGAAAACCCAATATAAAGATTTTTATTATAAAAAATACAATCAACATTATTGCAAATCTAGCGCTACTAAAACTTACTTTTGAACTAAGGCAGACCTTTCAAGACTTTCCTAGAATTCATGAAGTAAAAACTCCTTTATAGGTATACTCAGATTATAAGTTTCAAAGGAACATCATATGTTTAAAAAAATCAAAGCTGATGAATTTCAAATTATTATTAAATTTATCTATCACGTTAGTTTAAAATTCAGCCAATGAGGGGCGAGAATTTTCCCGTTCTATATGATTAAAATAACACCATGTAGAAAACCAGAACGCATCTCTACGCGTGCAGGACAATGCAGACGAAACGCGCCGTACATGCCCTACTAAACGAACATTATCCTAATTAGCAGCCCCGTTCGCTCTTAAAAGACGTAATTACAGAACCCAACAAATTAATTTGAATCCTACCACCTGATAATACGGTTTAAACTCGAGCGGTCGGTTTATTTAAATTACTAAAGAATTTTATTGCTCTCCGCCG
The DNA here is from genome assembly GCA_026546445.1 of Cyclargus thomasi. Taxonomy (NCBI): domain Eukaryota; kingdom Metazoa; phylum Arthropoda; class Insecta; order Lepidoptera; family Lycaenidae; genus Cyclargus; species Cyclargus thomasi. The sequence continues at coordinate 711,291 of JAOTAV010000014.1, read as the reverse complement.
CCAAATCGTTATTTGTACTGTCAATGATCAATCAGTAATTCTTTTATTTAAAAAAACTAAAGGAAAGAGGAGGGGAGGAGGGGAGCGCATCTGCTCACACGTTGACGCATTCTTGCGGCTTCGCATCACTATGGCCCGGTTCACCCATTGTATTTAATCCAGGAATTTTTAAGGGAACTCGCAATTTCGTTGATTGAAAAAAAAGCTACATAAAATCTTATTTCACTTGATGGTATTTTTTTAAATCTGTAATGTGATTAAAATAACACCTAATTTAAAATAAGATATGTAGTATAATAAAAACTTGATTAAAGTGAGTTTTAAAGTTTAACCTCATAACAAAATGTACAGTTTGCTGTATTTCGAAAAAGATTTTTTTACTCAAATATTTGCTTGATTGACTTGATATAATATTATTTAAACACATTTTAAACCAATAGTGGTCCTAAAAATAAAATTTGCGAAATCACCGATTAAACCGTCGTTAAACGTCGGTTCATCCGGGCGCTCGCGACACAGCTCGCCTTTCATGGGAATCAGCCGACATTGCAGTATATCCTAGTCTACCCCACGTTACACGTATAGTATAGTAACTGTATAGCACATGTATAGGTTAGTATAGATGTATAATACACAGGATAGGATAGTATCTACAAATTATGAGTATTGATCCTGCCGGCTGCCTACCACGGCGAATTATAGACAAAAACGCGTCAATTACTCATAATTACATACAATTGTAAGTACGGAAATATTTTATCCTGTTTTTGCTCTACCTTGGCTTTTACTGCATGTACAACAATTAAGTTTTAAATTGGTTTTAATATTTTGTAAAACATTTGCAATTTTTTTGGATCGGAAATGTAGATTAAAAATAACAAGTTTAAAAACAAAACGGAATCAGTAACACTTGTCAGTTATGTTATGTAACATAATAGCTACAAGCCGCTCACATAACCGAGGTAATAACATAATATTTGTTACTCGTGTTGTCGTCAACAGTCTACTAATATAAATGGCAAATCCTACAAGTTATTCTTACATTTTATGTTGTATTAGTGTAATTGAAAAAATATATTTATATTATTTCTGTAATATTAGAGTAAGTATACGTTATATATATTTCAAAATAATTAATAATTGAACAAGTTTTTGAAATAAAGGCCAATAGCACCATAATTTTATATCGCAGTTAGTTAAACTCGGGTTTAGTTTTTTTATTTTGCTTCAATAATCCCAATACTTTCGAGTACTAGAAATGACACAAGGGTCCGTATTGAGTACCTCTTGCGATGCATTACTGAGTCAAAGGGCAAAGGTAGGTCCTTGCCCTCAGCAAGAGGGGAGAGTGCTGATAATCATAAAACCAGAAAATTATCGTCAACTTACATTCAATTTAAGTAAGAAGTCTTGGGTAAAGTTTAAAAAAATGATTTTCTAGTAATTCTCATATTTTAATTCTATAAAACTAAATAAGTATTTTGGAGATTTCTTTTACACACACACACTGCACATCTTAACCATTATCAAGTCAAGTTTATCAAGTCGTAGCATTATAAAAGCTATCTTAGTAACTCTTAAAATTGGGCAAACGTTTTTCATAAGCCTAAAATATTAACTTTCGAAAGTTGATTCGATTTAAAGACACATTATTTTATATTTTTAAAAAAACTTTTTATCGTGTAACGTGCAAAGGAGCCATCAGCGGCGGCACAAGTTAAAGTGTAGTAACCCGTGTTACATCACATTTATATGCAAATACTTCCATTACTCAAATATGATTTTAAAATTTTTATTTTTACTTTTAGGTCGTCCCTAAAATAGAATACTGAATGTGGTCACGTTATGCAAAAATTAGGCATTATAATAATTACTAACCTAGTTCTAGGAAGCTTTTAGTGTACTAGTGAGTTTATTTCCATAATTATGTAGTCACCGGTAAGAGCAAATTATAATTGATAAGCATATTCAAAAAGTAACGTATATTACACGTACGTACGTATCCAACTTCAATTTCAAATACAGAACTGCCAATATTTTAATCCATATTTTTGCCACAGAAGTCTGGTAATTTAATGTTGTCTAGTGATTTAGCGCGTACAGTAGTACCTATCTGTGGTATCAGTAGTCGGTAGTAAGTACATAGTAGATGCGTCGGGCCACCCCAAGGTGGCGCCGCTGCCCGCTTATCTACATCTACACCAAAAACTGTAGAGACGCTCACACTACATTTTTTAAATGCTTTGTTATTATATTTGTTTTTGAACAAAGAATTAATGCATGCACAAATCTCATCAGATTATATTCTCGATCTCGGGATGAAGTTAACCCAGTTCTGCGCATACATTGTCAGTTGACATGATATCTTAAGTCTTAACCTAGGTTTAACTTTTTAACAAAATCGGTGTGGGCTGTCCTCATACTGGTAATGGTCAATATAAGAATAGAATACATTTTATCAATTTACTGTAAAATAAATGTATAGCTAAGCTGGTAGATACCTAAGTAATAAAATTAACTTAAGTCTGATATTACAACAGTAAAAATAATGTATTTATAACAAAAATATATATCATCAGTTAAAAAATAAATTAAAGTACTCAATGGTTTTTTGTGTCGATTAGTGGGGCTACCGAGCCTTGCCGATAACAGCCGAGATGACACCACTTTTTGTTAATCGTTATTTATAGCTGTTTTATTTTTCCAAATTCGAATCACAAACGCCGACTTTTGTCTTAAATCACTTCGAACTTAAACGGCCCGCGTTTTTTAATTTTCGAACTGTTTTTTTTAATGTTTAGTTGTTTTTAGTCACCGCCGTAATTGCGAAAGGTTTACAAGCTTTTGTCCGTAAACGTCGATTTAAAATTAAGGCTTTTGTGTTATTTTTTACTGAACATTCATTTGTGAATTGTGACAATAATAAAAAGTTTATTAAATCCATCATTTAGTGACTGTCTTTGTTTGGTGCGAATATTTAGGGCTTACCTGCATTTTATTGATGTCATTAAAGGATTTTTATGTCCTTGGTTTCCATTCTTTTGCTTTGAGCGCATAATTTGACATGTAAAAGGGAATATGTGCTTGTCACTCAAATAGTCCTCACAAAAAAAAAAATTTTTTTTAGTAAGAGATACGCAGCCTACTTTTCGCCTATTTTATTCTGTTTAATGTAAACATCGCTACTAAAACATTTTATTGGCAAGGGGTATACAATATTATTATTGTCTACCATGACAATTCAAACAAAGCCATCTATAGTAAATTTGATGACAACAAAGGAATAAGACAACTGTCGTTACGTAATTTGTAAACTAAAACAATACAAAAAACAATAACAGTGGTTAAAAAAAACAAAAGTCAGCCCTTCGGCCGTGTGCGGTTAGCGGTGACAGTTGGTGACAGTTTGTGTCATGTAACAAGTGACAATCAAGCCCAGACCGGGGGTTTTGTTTAATCTTGGTTTAGGATACAGAAATGTTTGTTGTTTTTCATTTGATCCGGGTTGAGTAAAACAAAATACTGTTTTGGTAATCTTTTCTTTAATTGTTTCGAAACTGAAAAAATACGAAACGTAACTCAAGTAAAACCATCAAGCAATGACGTAATTGAGTATTTAAGAAAGCGGCCAAGTGTGAGTCGGATTTGCCTATTATTAAACTGAAATTTATGTTAATAAAGTTAAAAGTTTTAATTTTTTAAATTTAAATATTTGAGTTTATAAAAATAATCCTTTTAGGTCGAATTGAGAAACCTCCTCCTTTTTTGGAAGTCGGTTAAAAAGATATATAATTGCACGTTTCGAATTATGACTTTTAAAAATACTACTTAAATGATCTGGTTCAAAGCTAACTTGAGCGTCCGTTTCCTAGTGGGTAAGTAAGACCTTTGTGTCGATTTCGAGATGGTGCAGGTTCAAGCCCGGGTGGAGGCGTGTACCAATGAGACATTTTCCGATCTCAAGTACGTAATACGGATGCTCTATGCTGTGGGAGAGCCATACTTCGGCGCGAAAGGGCCGGCTCCACCGGAGTGATATACCACGGCCTCACAGAAAACTGGCGTGAAACGGCGTTGTGCTGTGTTTCGTTGAGTAAGCGAGTTTACCGGTGGCCTAACTTCCATAATCCCCTATCCCTATTCCCATTTCCTCATAAAACAGGCCGGCGACGCACTTACGACTTTTCGGATGATACAGTGTCCATGGGTGACGGCAGTTGGTTTCCGTCAGGCAACCCTTGTCTGCTGCTGTCTGCTCGCTTGTCTCTTAAATATTATCAAAAAAATTCCTTTGTGGTTTTCATGGCAATTATTTTTTAATTTAAAACTATTTGGTTAAAAAAAATGATTTTAGGAACCTCAATTTCATTTTTGGAGACCTACCTATCCAAAAATGCCCCACACCCAATAGGTTTTATGAAAAAAAAAAATATCTACGCGTGGGGAAAAATTGTAAGGTATGTACATTTTTACAGAATAAAAAGAATCTTATGTCCTTTCCCAAGACTCTAAGTATCTAATCTAATATTAGTATAAAGTGTCTCATAGATATTAGTCACCTACATAGGTAAATGCTTCATCGTATGAATCATACACGATTCGACGACAACGAATGAATATTCAAATCATCAAGAAAGTAAGTGTTAAGAGATTTTTTAACGACGGTTTTACTATTTAGAACGCATTTAAATGTGTTCTAATTTGAATACCAGTCAATAAAGGAGGTACACACTAGCGCCCGCTTTACATTTGCTTATAGTATTTGCGCGAAAAGTATTTTGTCTTAACTTTTTCTTATTTGGTGCTCATTTTTAAGCACTGTAGCTAAAAATAGACGATTAGTTAACATTTCATGTTGTGTCGTCCTTACGTACTAAACTCATTTAGGTTCTTGACCCATAACTAACTTTACCCAAACGCATCTTTATCAATCAGCCTATGTGATTAAGCCTTATTTGTAAAATTTTGTATTGAAACCAATTTCTATGACAGGAAAGTTTTATTTCCCAACTCAAAAACATCAAGATTCTAATACCGTACTTGAATTAAACCGTATGTGGTCTGAGTTTCGTCAATTAGAAGCAATTAATTAAGTGAAAAGCGAATTAACTAAGATTGGTATACGTGACATGTCTACTTAAATTTCGAATGCCATAAACAGAGCTAATTGTTTTTAAACCAGAATTGTGCCGAAACAATTTGAAAGTAGTGAGGCAAATTAGGCATCTAAACGAAGTTAATAGAAGTAAAGACAAGATGTAGTTTTCTTTCTCTGGAAAAAATTGTTATTGACATACAAAAATAGTCGTTTAATTTTAGTTATATTGATATTAACAGAGTCTGTTATCCCAGGTAACAATAATAATTAATCTCACAATCAACGCATTTTTTAAAAAAATATTCAAACTTAGAACGCGAGTTCTAAGTTTGAATTTTTTCGTCGCGCGCCAAAAATAAAAAAACATGGCGGCGTATACAAAATGCCGGGAATGTATCCACGTGGAGTGGCCCCACGAATTCAGGGCCGCGGTTCGATTTGCTTTATTTTGGATGTCTCCCATTTGTTATACACGAGCTCCCTATCTCAGCATCGCGGGCATCAGGGAATTTGAAGACGGCGCCACCGAACCGTATACAGCGTGCCCCGAAATAACTCAAACGTTCAATTGTACGAAAATGGACGTAAGAATACATAATAATGTTTAATTTTTTTTTTGTAGAACAGACATGTTTTGAGTCCTGTAAAAGGCAAGGAATATAGATTATATCCTGGAAGACAAATAAATGGAAGGAAGTATCGGACATTCCTTTACAATAATATAGCATAGTCATATAATATTTGCAAAATAAAGTTAAACCAGATGTGGGATAAATATAAACACCTCCCTTCCCAAAATGTCAAATTGGGTAAAACAATGACATAAAGCAGATGTTCAAGCGAAAGTTTTCCATGTTACACATTAAATTGACATGGCTGTAATAATGCAATAAAATTTTATGATGATGAAGCTGCAGGAATTGGCTAGAATGAAATAAAAATATTTTTGACTTGCAACAGTGCAACAGGTTATTTATTTCAGTAATAAACGTCACTGAGACCTTAAAATAATGTACATTAATGTTGTAATATTTACATGTTCTGCATTTTATATGTATGTTAATAATTAGATACTTGCATCTACTAAACTTAAAAGCGTGTTTATATTTTGAATATCTCTTTTATCTGGGTACTTCTTTAGTAATTAATTTTATGTTATTGACGGTTTTACAACTAACTTAGAATAATAATGTCTAAGAAATTACGACGTTTTACCGAAATATATATTGGCAAAATGTAAACACTCTGTATAGTATCGGAGGGACCGCGACGCGGGCTTATGAGTAGAGCAAGTTTTTGTTTCAAGTGAAAAGACGCGCGAAAAACCCGGCTCCAAATCCAGAAATACATTATGAAATCACTTAAATTTTCACTAACGTACATACTATGTAAAAACTTACATGTAATATATATGCAGTGACAGATACCCGAAACAGAAAGAGCATAACTTGTTGAGAATTTAACAGGGGGGTTAGCCAAGACCTGAACGTTTTCGCTTCTTTATAGAATCGCCAAACAAAATGTATGGAAATGAAGTTTTGTGTAAGTGTTCGTTACGTCTTATGTCATTTCCATACAATCTGTTTAGCGATTCTACAACGAAGCGAAAACGTTAAGGTCTTGACTAGCCCCCCAGTAGTAGTTAAGGCCTAGGTCTTAAGTGAATACGGGAGCACTGTAGTTTTGTCAGGAATATTTTTTACTTGGTATAGTCAAGTGTGAGTTGTAAATTGTAATCGCTTTCCGCCAGGCGATCTTGCTCGTTTCCCTCCAAAAGACATGGTTAACTAGCCGTGCGCTAGAGATGTAGAGATAATGAATTAATTAAATAATTCTATGTTACTCGTATGTAAATAGATAGTATTAGGGTAATTGATTCAAATAAGCGTCCATTTGTTACTAAACAAGGAGGTTTTACAACAACAAAAAAAACATTTTGTTGCATAACATCAATATGTGGAGCTCTAGTATGTAATAGGATTTTCTATAGATTGTTTGGTTATAACTGTATTCGGACATTGGGAAGGGGGGGGGGGGGTAATTTTGATCGTTGATAGTACAGTGGACGTAAGAAAAGTTATACACAGTTTTGTGTCTGTTGAGTCGACCAGGCTGACAGTTTAAAATGATGACTTCAGTGCAAATTTAGGCTTGAAGAGAAAACCCATATGTGGCTTATCTTATAATGAGTAGAGGCTTTTTTAGGCGTGTTAATGCAGTCACCCAGGTCGACTCTATAGACACAAAACTGTATGTCTATATGTGAGACTCCGTCCAACTTTTTTTTAACGCGTATGGGTGTAACTTTTTCTTGCGTTTTGCCATCCTCGTGTCTTCATATTATCTTATCTGACTAATTTTATAAATCTTACTATCTTACTAATATCTATACATATATAATATTATATTATTATAAATGTGAGAGTTTGTGAATTTGTGAGTGTATGTTATATGTATGTTACTGCACGCTAAGTCTTCACGCTTAAATGACTGAACCGATTTCGATGAAATTTGCCACATAGCTAGCTGGTATCTTGGATTAATACATAGGGTACTTTTTAATTTCGACTAAGCCACGGGTAACGCCGCGGGGCACAACTAGTATTGTCTATAATTTATATGTATGTATGGTATAAATTCCCAATATTTTAGTTTTTAAGTACAAAGTCATTTAAAAGTAATTTTATCAAATTCAATTTAGAAAACGACATGTTACTAGGCCTACATGCGACCTATTTCTAGAATTGAACCTTGAGACAGCCGTCCCGTCAGGAGGGGACTTGAATGACAAGCAGGTAGCGTGTGAACACCAGAACACCCGATCCCACGCCACTGACCGCTCAAGTGGTGTAGCCTAGCACTAGCCGTCAACTCAGATCAGAGTAGTATTTGGCATAACGTATAAAGACGTATGCCGAAAAACAAAAGCGTAAAAAACTTGTAGCTGTCAAGTTTGAAAATAGAACCCCTTTAACACGCTGTTTTTTTTTATAATAAGTTGCCATTATTTTTTCGAAAGTGGTTATAATTATTTATATTAGGTGGCATGTCACATGTGTCCACTTAAAAAATGACTTTTTTGCAAAAATGTTAAACTGCAACAATGTAAGAAGTACTTGAGGTTATAAGTGGCTATCGACCAGCACCTACGACGGGAGTTCGCTGGTTAGTCGCGGTAAATAATGAACGACTCTATGAAAAAGTTTGTCGGTATTGATTTAGTAACCCTAGATCCTTCGGTACGAATAAGCTGGCTCAAGAGGTCAACGAGATATGGACTTCTTAGATTCATGGTTAAAAATTCTAAAAACATATGAAGTTGCTTGGCCGTTTAAGGGTTAAAGATTTCTAAGTTTCATTTTGAAGTTTATACCGATGTTATATTTTGTATACAGATCACATGAAATATTCTTTATTCAATTTTTTTTAAAGGTGTGAAAAAGTCGAGAGTATACATACAATAAAATATATTTTAATTGAGACGTAAAAAATTAGGTTATTATTTGTACATACAAAATAAAAAATTGTCGATAGCAACTTGTTCTACTCACTGGTCACTGCGTCTAATATATCACCCGTCCTTATCTCTTACACGTTTCACGATATGTTAAAGGGAGACAAACAGACAGGAACAATTAACTGTAATTGATAATAGCACTGCTTTAAACGAATAAACGCAGTCAATTGTGACGGCTGGCGTGTAGATAAAAATGTTTACAAACTCGATAATAACAGCCGTGTTACAAATCATAGCTATCTCAGTACATAATTACACTGTCAATACTCAACAGTTACGCCGTTTGTCCACCGCACGACGTCCCTGTCAACGAGATTATTCGGCCCGAAAAAATGCCACTGTGTGACATGTGCGACACGTTTCATTTTGGTCTATGTTCTACAGATCGGCGGAGACATGGATGCTAGAGCTGATGTCGCAAGACCTAACCTAGGGGGTTATCCAAGTCCTAAACGTTTTGGCGTTTTTTTTTAGAATCGCCCGCAAAACGACATAAGCATTCGTTACGCCTTGTGCCTTTCTATACATTTTGTTTGGCGATTCTAAAAATCGAAAACGATTAGATCTCGGCTAACCCCCCTACAGCCTAGATCATTAAGTTGGATTTTATCGGTCCAAAAAAATTTCGTTGACGGCGACGGCGTGCTATGGACAAACGGCGTTAGGCTTCGCGCTCACATCCATTCGCTAGGTGCGATATAGGTCCGCGCAGCTCGCACGGTGGCAAAAAACACACAGCGGTCGGCGACACACAAATTGCCTCTATTTTATATAAAAAGTTAGGCAGCCATATAACATCACAAATCAACACGACTCCTCTACCATATTTTTTAAACGCACCGACCCAATTATTTTCAAGAAGTACCTTAGTGTTTGTATCTTTGGAGTCGATTTAAAATTCATAATTAGAAACCTACATTATCCGATTGCTATAGGCATATATTATTTTAAAGAAACCAGTGAGCGCCCTATGTAAACTGAAAAATGTATCTACTCTTGGAACTCAAACCCACAGTGTTATATAAAAATATATTAATAATCTTAATTTTCTCCAAAAATTTACAAATCTAGTAATTTGTCACGCTTAGACTTAGTTTTGACTTGGAGCCAAAACTAAGCCTAAGCTTGTATATAGGTGCAGGACCCGCCGTCTAACAAACTGGTTTTAGCTAGTTTATTATAATTTTAACAAAGTACGTTTAAAATTAACTTATGAATCTATTTATAATATTTATTTTTAACTTAAGATGTTATAACACATATTCATGATACTTTCAAAGTATTGAACTCAAGTAGTATTTTTTTTGCAAATTAGATAAACAAGCTTTTCAGCGTCACACGAGGCTTCCCAATAAAAATCTAAAAGAATACGCTGCTAATTTTCCAGTGAACTCTAAATTCTAACCAAGGGACTTGGACAGTTTCATTAAACCCTGTAAATGATCAATCGTGTCTCCTCTCATTACTATTATACATTTGCTCAAGATGGCGGTATGGTTCATTATCTCTGTATGCTATAATATAAAATTTGCTCAAGATGGCGCTATGGTTCATTATCTCTGTATGCTATAATATAAAATTTGCTCAAGATGGCGGTATGGTTCATTATCTCTGTATGCTATAATATAAAATTTGCTCAAGATGGCGGTATGGTTCATTATCTCTGTGTGCTATAATATAAAAAATGGCGATTAACAACACAACACTTTGTTGACGATCGCGTTTTGTATGGAAATGGCAAATGCTTTGACAGAGGCCTAATATGAACTATATCGAAGAGAAATCAGAGTAGCTCACAAGGTCTTTAAAGAGATAAAACTTAATAAGGATTTAAGTGCATAAAAAAAAATCTGTATCGCTTTAAGTGCAAAGAGAGCCCATCGTGCAAGTGTGATTCTAGTTAAATAGAAGATGTACCCCATCTTCTAACAGAATGCCCAATATATTCAAGGCTAAAATATGATTTGGGAATGAAAATAGGAAAAATTTTAATAGCATTAAAGAAATTGTTATAAGAGGAGACTTTTTAGCATACTGTATTAGGATAATAAAAGATATTAACAAGAACAACAGAAATGAAAACGTAAATAGAATATAATTGAGTAGTAACTAAAGTTAATATAATAATATTGTACATAAATCCCTCGAATAAGCATCAGGGACAGGAGCATTTCCAATAAAAAGAAATCTGAACCACACCGCCGATCTTGAGCGAAATCACAACAGATACACAGTAACTATTTAGTATTTAGCAATCTTTGGTATTAGTCACTGACAAAGGTACAACTGGATTTTACTATCCTAGTCACGTACTCAATCGACGCCTCGTATTTTGGGTTTCGGACAAAATCTGCGTAGAGAAGTATAGCACTGCATGTATACGGACGTATTAACCGAATTTCCGCGATACATTTGCAATTGTTATTAGTTCTGGGAGCCAGCGCGACGCCACCAAGGTCGGCTAGCTCAAATTTCGAATCAGGATGTCAATTGTTCTATATTTAAATTAGGTGTGCTGCTGTTTTTTATAACAAGCAAGGAAGGTGCTATTTCTTTTTTTATGATATTTAGAAGGCAAGCGAGCAGACGGATTACCTGATGGAAAGCAACTGCCGTCGCCCATGGACACTCGGGACATCCGAAGTGTCGAAGGTGGGTTGCTGGTCAAAGGTAAACTCTCTAACTGGGCAAAACACAGCACAGAGTCGTTTCACGCCAGTTTTCTGTAAGACCGTGGTATCATACTCCTCTATGGCTCTCCTACGGCAATGTGCATCCGTATTATGTACTTGAGATCGGAAAATGTCTCATTGGTACACGCCTTCACCCGGGTTCGAACCTGCACCCTCTCGAGTGCGTGTGCGAACCAAAGGTCTTTCGAGTGTTAAAACCAAAACCAGGCCACGGACGCTCTATTTTTACCATTAAACAGAATATTTCCCTTAGCTGGCTCTCTAATCATAATCGTTAGAGGTTAAAGTTGTGATTTTATTACCCCTATAACTTATATACAATTTGCTTTAAAACCTTAAACTTTTTTTTCATTAACTATTGCTATCAAACATATACCTAATACAGCAGTTTATGTAGGCAAAAATAGTGGTTTCAAAATTAAATTTTATTTTTTCATTAACTATTGCAATAAAACATATACCTAATACAGCAGTTTATGTAGTCATAAATAGTGGTTTCGAAATTAAAATTTAAACTACTTATGTACGTGATTGATTGTACTGTTGATTCATGGTAGAAATTCATGTTCATACTTAACGAACACACGCTTTTCTCGCACTTTTTCCACTATATTTTATTAGATTTTACGATTTAATAATAAATACACGACCGGTTTCGACAATGTGTTCGACCAGATGATGACACACCGGACGAGGAATCTAAGAAAATTTTGTGGAAAAAGTGCAAGAAAAGTGTGTTTAATTAAATATGAAATTACTTGTAATATAGAAGGTAGTTTACGTCTTAGGCATTGTATATAATATAACAGACCGCATCTAGGTTGTCAGTTGACTCACGTAGCGCAGACACTGCTGCTCTGTACACCAGATATTGGTGCAACGTGCTCCACATTATTATATCTCAACATAAACTATACTTATACCTTAATATAATGGCTGTATATGTCAATATGTTAACTGTATGTCATATATTTATACATAAAATGAAACAGTAAAATTGTATTGTCTGTACATTTAATATTTTTTACAAAATAATCAATGTGGTGGTGCTAAGTGACAGCAATAGAGCATATATAGACAAAAAAAATTGTAGTGTAATGGACGGACTTAAAATTTTTTGTAGTTTAATAGCTATATTAGGTCTGGGCAACATAAAGATACTTTTTATCCCCGGTTTTTTTACACACACATTTAGGGAGCAAGCGAGCAGATGTGTTACCTGATGAAAAGCAAATGCCGTCACCCATGGACACACGGTAACATCCAAAAAGTCGCAAGTGCGTTGCCGTCATCTATAAGGGAATAGGGTGAGGGAAATTAGGGAAGTTGGGCCACCGGTAAACTCACTCACTGAACGAAACACAGCACAACGCCGTTTCACGCCAGCTTATAGAAAAAGAAAATGTACGGTTCCCGTATAATATACAACTTTTTGCGCAACGAAATTGCGGGCACCAACTAGTCTTTGAATATAAAATTTATTCCGACGATTTACTCGCTTATTCACAAAAATATTTAAACAGTGTTTAACTAATTAAGATTCGCTGTTCCTTTCTGTCGTATGACGGGTTCGATATTCCAGTAAAGGATTATGAATCTTGATTAGTTATACATTATTTGAAATTTTTTATGAATAAGGGGGTAAATTTGGGTAAGATAGGCACTTACCACTGTTAATATGACCTGGCCATGGTATGAACAGCTTTTATGACAGAAAAATCACGCTTTTAATAACAAGAATTAAGACATCACTGAAAAAAGCAGAAAACTAATAATTTAAAAACACACGGTTTTTTGCATAAATTGAGGCTTAAGGACGACTTTCGGCTTCGGTGTAGGGTATAGCTGAATGACGAAGAAGGTAAGTTACAGGATTTGTTAGAATAATAAGGGAAAAAATTTTTATAGATTCTCCAATGTCGTAAAATTCTAGTTCTGTACTTTAAGCACTCATGTCTTTGAAAATCAAACCCATTAGCCTAGTCAATACGTTAAGGTCCACTAATACATTCAAATCCTCAAGCTCTACATACATTAAATATATGAAATGGTGATAATAATACAAAGCAAATTGTATGAGCAGAACCCAGAAATATGGCGCCTCCACGAAAGTTCCTAACAGCCGAGGATTGTTTACGCGGCGACTCTTACAACTCGATATCTAGAACATAAATCCGTGGTTATCATTACAAAGATTCCTTTTCATGGGCCTATGAGTATACCCTTTGTTTTTGACCTCTGGGTCAGGAGATATTCAGCTATTAGGCTGATAACTGACGAGACTTCAGTATCCTGTGAACTCGGGTCGTTGATAAGGATTGTTTTATACATTCTTTTAGAGGCCGACTGTCGACGGCTTGAAGAAAACTGATTGCTAACAGCTATTTTATTCGGAAAGGCTACGGAGTAATATGGCCGCGACTATGCGAAACTGCTTGAGTTTGATGGCTTCTGTCTCTACCGGCAAAATGTCGAGTGATCTATAGCATCATTGTCTTGTGGTGGTGAAGAAAAAAATAAAACCATAGGCTATAGGTTGCCAGTTGCCACGGATCCCAGATGGTATAGTAACCCGCTATTAGGCAGAAACATAAAACCTTGACTTATTAAAGTCATACGGCTGGTTTCTTCCGTAGTTAACATAAAAATTGAGACTACCGTACAACATGAAAACACTGGAATTCAAGTAATTCCAGTGTAGTTTCCAGTAAGCTGCAATACCTAATCTTGATAGCATTTGGCGCCAACCCAAACCGATGACGCCATGTTTTTTACACAAAGCAACCACAGAGTGTTAATTTTATTTATTTATAAAATATAAAATTGTCTATGTCACAGTTTTAGTTGCCATACTCCTCCGAAACGGCTTGACCGATTTTGATGAAATTTTTTGGGCTTATCCGGTATCTATGAGAATCGGTCAACATCTATTTTAAATCCCCCTAAATTTTAGGGGAAATTATTTATATGGCAAAACAACGTTTACCTGGTGAGCTAGTTTATTTAAAAAATTATTTAGTGTTATAGTTTAAAAAACGTACGATGTTTAAGGTCCCATCAATTTAGTTTTACAAGTTTTATTATTTATGCGCTAAGCAAAGAGGTTAAAGGTTTAATTTTGATTTCCGAATAGCAATCAAGAAACTTCCGTGAGACTTGTTTGAAATAACTCAACCTAAAGGAACCGTCGAAAACCAAAGTACCTAAAGGATGTGAAACGGTTTTTGAAGGAGTCCTCAAGTCCTTTTCACGGCTTTTGACAATTTGCCAAAATTTTCGTCAACTCCAAAACTGTACTTAAACCATTAAGTCATTTCCGCTACCAAAATAACGTTCTTTCCAAGAAACATTTAAATATTTATCTTATTTAAGATTCCTTATCATTAAATACTAAGAAAATAGATGTGGTATTTTTTAAACCTTCATTCATTCACAGAATCACTTTTAAAGTTTATTTATTATTAGTTTTTCTTTGGATGACACCATCATAGGCATATTTAGTTACTATACTTTTAACTTCTGACTGCCAATAAATAGTTTTAAGTAAGAGATATTTTATTGTCCGAAGAAATAGAGCAAATATACCAACTCGAATCAAGAAGAAATTAAATTAAAAACAAAAATAGTTTTATTAGAATTTAACAAATAAATCAATTGTGTTCACCGTTATTACATCGAGAATGGCACTCTAGCCGGAAGCTCGCGTCTCGTTGATTGGAAAATAAAAAAGTGAACATGTCAAATTGACGTACTTTTTTTTAAATTTCATTGGTTTTCCCCGCTGAAACAAACGCACTCGTTCTCAAGGCTTTATGGTCGCCGTACTAATTAGGCCCTCGTAAAGAGAGGGTCCGTTGTCGATCAAGGGATGGATTGTCACCACGTCGCCAATAATGTGCACAGTTTTATGGATACATCACTCGAAATGAATAAATCACGGAGAGATAGAGCCTACACTTGCTCATAAAAAGCTTGAACATAAATCGCGAGTTTTATTTCGATCGGTTCAGTCATTATGGTGTGACAGAATTCATCATCAAATCATTGACTTGTGTGTCATCATAAATAGTAAAAGGGGATATAAATAACATCACCAGTTTCTATATATATCGTACTTCTTATTTTGAATTTTTGACCGATTTTTTATGTTGAGTGCAGAATACACTGCACATGTCATGGTGTTAAGATCCAGAAGAGCAAGGTCGAATGTGTCAGACGGTCGTATTCATTATTCCTATTGATTGTTATCAAAGTGACGATCGACATTCTGAATGTGATTGGCACTTGGAAGTGACCAGCTTGTGACACATTCGTATATATACAGATATACTTTACAAGAGTTATTGGTAGCATAAAAAGTTTAAAATATTGTGTTATGGTTTAATAAAAAGGGTTTGTATGGTTTCAAACCAGTTATCAGATCATTTTGTATGCCGAACATAATGCAATTGGATTCTTACAAGAATTTTTTTAAGGTTTAAGCATAAAGCAGGTCAATACAGCACCGTTCACTTCGTAAACTTCTCTTTGTATATGACACCTCAGTAATATCAGACCTGCATTTTCTTTATTCGATGCAAACTTTAGAATTAATGTTTCTTTTATATCTACCTTTGATATAAAAATCATTCACTAAGTATCTGTGTCTAATGTGTAAGTTCTTTTCTTAAAACTGCTTGAACCCATTTCGCTAATCATTTTATGGTGTGTGTTTTTGTGGAGAAAAAGTTGAAACAGAAAAAAAAAATCTAAATATTGGGATAATTTTGTAATAATTTGCCATCGTTTTTTCTCACGCCGGAGGTCGCGGGTTCGAATTCCGCCGACGGAACAAAAGTTTTTCAAAGTTCCTGGATCGTGGATGTGTATTAAATATGTGTATCATATAATAAAAACCTTAAATATGTGTATAATATAAAAGTATTAAATATATTTACGCTGTCCCGGTACCCGTGACACAAGTCCTTCAAGTTCTTACCACGGGGTCAGACTGACGTGGTGTGAAGCGTCCATAGATATTATTATTACTGTGGCGGGCCGACGTCCGTATTATTATGGTTTACTATTTTAAGGATAGGTCTCGCCATTGGAAGTTATTTAATTGATATTGACATAACTGTAGCCATACAATATACATACATACATATTTATTAGTTCACAGTAACAGCGTTTTTGCCACCGGTTACACTCAACACAAGTTTATATGGATTTAATGCCATATACAGAAAGTTTTTATAATTGTTGAGAACGCGTCTGCCCTAAGGTAAGATCACATTGCAACGTGGCGTCTGAGGACTAGGTAGATGATGCTAAAGCAACAAATAATCAGAATTGAAACAATGTGACCTGACTGGCGTGTTGCACCGCTCACAGATAGTCTATCCACAATTTTATTTGACAGATGTTATATGGAGAACCTTTTAAAAATGTTTTGGGTAGCCCAATAGAAACTTTAACAGTGAGCGGTGAAACACGCCCTAAGTGTAGTTAAAAACATAATAATCAAATTCAATTCTATTGTTTTTCTTTTCTCTTCTACATTAGGGTATTGAGCTGCAATAAACATATCAATATTAGACATACCTAATATTTCTGTACGCGTGACTGACTCCTAACAAACAAACGACTTGACCAATTTTAATGAAAATTTTAAGGGGGTTTTAGATATACAAACTAAGGTCTGCCGGACTTTTATCAGTTCCACTAGAAGCTTTATATTAACGAGAAAAATACAATAAAACATTTTCTTTGTTTATTACAGACTACTCTATTTTAGACTCGACAATAATATTTATGACATCATATTATTCAGTTTGGTTCGATAGGTTCTTAAGAATAAGTAGGAAGTTTTTTATATACCTAATTACTAAAAAAGTCTATACTCTTTATACAAAAATAGCTATTCGATCGAAAGTAGCTGTATATTTTTCTACTTGCAAGTAGAGATTAATTTTTGATTACCTGCATCATGGCTGAGCCATCCGAACATTATAAGTACAGATTATAAAAGTTGGAACTATTGACTTTTACAATCAACTTCATGAATTTACCCAATGTTTTTTTAAATGTTTATCTCTCGGTTCTATTACCATGTGGTACATTTTTGGATAAAATTACGGAGCAAGAGAGCAGACAGGGGGCCACCTGATGGAAAGCAACTGCCGGACACTTATAAGTTGTAACATTATAAAAGGGTTACTAGTGTGTGCCAGGCTTTTTTATTAAGGGATAGGCTAAGGGAATAGACATAGGAAATAAGGTATGGAATTGGGTCTCCGCTAAAGCCACTCAGTTTACCGGTGTCCTGTTTTACGTCTGTTTTCTTAACAAAGCCTGAATCCTCCACGGCAAGCAAACTTCCCTTCTCACTAATAATAGTTAGTACCAAGATATCTTGTACAGAATATCATTAACTTTTATACAGAATATCATTAAACTACAATAAATAAATAGTATACTACAGACAAATCCTGTTCATAGATTTTTTTATTACATTTTATTATACTAACCGAGACAGCGTATCAAATCGAAGCAAATTTCTACCTAATCGTATTTTGTATTTTCGATAAATCGCTTGTAATGTCGCAAGCCATTAATTCAGTCTAGCTAATTCTAGTTTACCTAACCGAGCGCTGAATTTAATATTAAATTGATAGGCAATTACAAAGTCCGCCATTATGGCCATGTCGACTTATTAGAGGGGACGCCAACTTGCATCATCTAATAATTATTACTAATATTTAGTCAATATTGTTCATTATTAGATACTGTCTAATATTTTTAAACAATCACTAGAAAATTTGAATTAGATTTGCATAAAGCAATCAATTAGTTTTCTCAAGTCCCCTTAAAAATCAAAATTTCGAAGACTTCAGGGGCATGACACAAGCACACAAAAAATATTATTGTTATTATATCTCGCAACACTGGCCTTAACAGGGCTAAGGGGGTCTATTCTACTGTTTACTGATAAGTGTCGCTTTTGCATTGTTTATTTTTTTGGCCAACTACCTCAGAGAGATTATTATTTTCACTTAAAATCAAAATTTTCACTATTCAAAATAAGTACTTTAAGTACACTTTCTGAACGTCGAGACTACGGCGCCTACCACCGGTCCGGGAACTAGCCCGGCGAGAAGAACCGGCGTAAGAAACTCGCAAAACTTAATATAATAAATAATTCAACTGACTTGCAAATGCTCTAATTGATTAGAGTTCTATATTTATATTAAGTATGATAACAGATGCACTTTGTCGCGTTATTTGTATGCTATTATAACAATTTATATGTTTCTGATAATAACTCACACAAACAAACATTTAATTAATAAAGATGACACCTACCAACATATATACGTTTATTCTGATTGAATTAAGGTATTTATCTTAATAATAATTCTTGTGTGCGTGTGCCTGTCATTGAACTCCTCCCAAACGACTGGAACGATTTCGATGAAATTTTTGTGCATTTTAGGGGAATCGAGAATGAATTAGATTAAAAATCCAAGACCGGCAAAACATCGTCTGACGGGTCATCTAGTATAATACAATAACAAGAAAAGACATATATTAAAACATAATTATCATAATTATATAAAATAATTATTATAATTATTTTTTTTATCTTTAACATGTATGCGATGGTATTTTGTATTGTAAATTTGCATTTTTTAATAGTGACCTATGTAGTGAGCCAATCTGTGTTTAAATTATTTTATTAACTTTTCAAAAACTCTATTTTATAGCAAGATGTAATAATATGGAACTAGGCATTTGCAGCGACGATAGTCTTCCTCGACAAATGGACGAGCCAACACAAAAATAATTTTTCAATTCCGGCTAATGTTCCTAAGATAGCGAGTCTAAACAAACAAACTCATAAACTTTATATTATTAGTATAGATATCCTGAAAATGTTAGATACCTATTTGTGGCCGTTTTTTTAAATTGTACTTACATATTTTTCAAAAGTCACAATATGCTAACAATATATTTTATTACGTGGTATAAAACAGCTAGAGTCACGGACCAAAGCCAGTTTCGACTTTCGATCCTTTAATTAGTAATATTAATTAAGTGATTTCGGGGTACTGTCGAGAGAGAAAGTGGTTCTGCCAGTTAGCGCGGACTGTACTTTTGTAAGGGAATCTATACTAATATTTTAGTTTATGCGAAAGTGTGTCTGTCCATCGGAATGTCAGTCTGCATGACTGTCTGCTCTATGTACATACCAGCGGTTGTTAACATTTAGCCTGACGGACCATTTGACAGATGTTTGTTTTATAAAAGTATACCTCAAGTTACCACTGGGGTAGTATTTCAATATCTTCTTCCTCGAGTTCATCTGGTACCAATAGTACATAAAGTATCGGCTCAGGGTCCATTTGAGATGGTTCCAGGGACCACTAGTGGTTCGCTCACCACCAGTTAAGAACCGCTGGTTTACGCCGTGCAATTTTTTTTTGTCTTTGGATATTTGGTGATATTTGTTTATTGGATAAGCATTTAATAGCCAAACAACAAATATCTGAAACATTGGTGATAAATAATATTTTTGAAAGTGAATATATCTAATAAGAAAAGAATTCTATGACATTTATAAAATAAAATGGTACTGAACATTAGACAGTATTATACTTACAGCTCTATATAATGTATTTTTTATGCAAAATAGTAACGAAAAGTTCTTTAATGGATTAAACAACAAACACTAGAATGATAATTGTACAAACTATAATTTAAATAGATTATTATATAATACTAGCTTTAGCCTACGGATACTGGCGTGGAATTTAAAAATTATGAGAAAATATGAATATTTTGGAACAACGATGTTTTTCAACATCCCTTCAGCTAAATATAAATTACTGTAACCAGTTTGTTGTCTTAAACGCTTACAATCACATTTTCTATTGAGTGTACTAAATATTAAAATATACTCTTAGTTTATATATTGCCGGGAGAATAGTTGGTCCAATTCCTAGGCATTATATGGATTACCTAGGCAAAGAATGTACCTAATGAATATTTATAAAGTTTCATACATTTTCTATGTATGCATCAGATATTGTATATTGTCCTTAGGCATTGCGTATACCTATTACTTATAAAGCCAGAAATATATCAAGTATATCATTATACAGATTGCCAGTAATATATCAAAGAAATAAGGTATAAATATTTTTTTTAACATGAGGTTTCAGCATACTCACTTCACAAGGAACAAAAAATATTAAATTTTATAGGTTTTTTATTACTACCATTTTTGTTGCAAAACATAGTAAGGAAACATAATATTCCTAACTTTTTTATTACATGTAAATAAAAATATAATGTACCTAAATTATATTTATATTTTTTTGTTTCCCAAGGGACACAGAAACGTTTAGTTATTGAAGGCCATAAAAGTACTTATTACTTATTACAGTACATATTAAGTAGGTTTACTAAGTAAATAATCTTACTTTTTTGGTATCAAAAATAAAACATTTAAATATGTCATGAATATTTTAGTTTGCTACTAAAAACTACCTTTTGCTTGCTTAAATTTAACCCCTAATGGTATACAATCTCTTTTGGTAGAATTTACGTAAACCCTTTCTTAACGGATTTATGTATATGAAAGTAAAATTTGAAATTGAAAGATCTGTATGTCAACGTTCAGCTCGACCCGATCAGTGGTTTTGACTGTGCGTTGATAAACCTTAGTTAGTCAGTCACTTTTGAGCTTTATATATTTAGATATAAGTAATAGCCAAAACTATTTTAGTAAACAAGAACTTGTAAAAGAAAATTATAACATATTTAAAGGGGTTTTGATAGCGCCATCATTTCATGACTCTAGTCTCTACATTTATTCCTGAAATAAAAAAAGAACAGTGAAAGGAATACTCGATTGTTCCAATTTCAAAAGGGTACTTTTCGTACAATTTTACGTGAAAACAGTTTTCCTTTTTCAAATTTTAGGCGCTTTGATGTGAAGTGTCGCCGTTTGGAGTTTATCACCCCTCCAAAATTCCGTATCTTATTTGTCACTATTAACGACTTGAGAAGTTTAACTTGGTTTTAATTTGATTATCAACTTTTGGGTCGTGTTTAAAGCCCATTGTTGTGACTGTGGACAACAAACATTGTTTTTCGTATTTTCAAAATAAATTAAATCAAAATGCTTGTGAGCATTCCATAAAGTAATTATTGAAATTATTTATTACGTATTACATTATATTTACCAGACTTTTTAGATCAATTTGTAGAAATTCAAGTTTTTTGATTCTTTACTTACGTATAAGTTTTGTAAAGTGCTTTTCTGCTCTAATAGTTAGTAAGCATGTCCGAGTAAAAAATGTAGAGTTTCTAATATTGAAAAATATTTGTATTTTTTATTTGTTGCTGACAGATCCTATACTTCAGATAAAAATGTTTATATTCACAGAGAAATTAAGGTCTACCTCATTAAGTTCGAGATCTAAATAAAAAAAATATTTATCTCCAATCAAACATTTAAAAGTTATGTCCTCACACTTTAATATTATTTATTCAGTTAACGTTTAAATAAACACATTTAAGTATATGCAGAACAGTGGCATCAAATACAATGATTATGAGAATAGTCAGATAATTATTTATATAGGCCTATTAATTTGGACATAAAATGTATTTTATTACTGTCACATACATATATCAGCTGTGCTATTGAACTGGATATAATATAAGATGGCGTCTTATATCTCCGTTTTTAAGTTGATATCTTATCGAACATCTACTCAGTAAATAAACAAACTTTGAAATTATGACAACAAATTTATGGAGCTGAAATAAATAACACCCGCACCGTACTACATTTTCGAAAGAAACATTTCTTAAAAAAATACTTCATATATATATATAAAAACGGTCCGCAAATGTTACATCACTACAAAATTTCTTGTGATAAAATTTGTAGAGATTTATTTTAGTTGCATTAATTTACATAAATACTTTAATTAATTAAATAATTTATTTAAAGCTTGTTTCCTTTATACTTTATCTATTTCATCAATAATAATTATCTTTAGAGATGAGTATCACATGGAATAATCTTGTAATTTAAAATTTTATTGGTTTTTGCACAATGCTCGCGCTCTACATTTCGTTTCTGGATTATTCTTACTTTATCTTATTAGTTTCTACGTTTTTTTTACTCTAAAGTTACAAATAAATAAAAAAAAAATACCAATGGCTTGTGTTATTATTTATAGCGTTTTATTTACAAACATTTTAGCGTTCGAAGGCGCTAATGAGCCGACGGCTCTAATGATGTGGCGAAAAATGCGCCTAGAGCGGAGTCACAGCCCTCCTGGCGGCTTATCAGCTCTACACAGACTACTGTCTTAGGCCTAAGCTAATATTTAGTATTAATTCGTCATAAATTAACAAAATATTTTATACTTTTGTTACTATTATGGCTCTACAATGGCTAGTATTCGGCTAGGAACTTGTGACTCTACTTTTTTGGTAGTAATTATAAGTTTTGCTGTTCATATACATCCAGCACCTAATTTAGGTCCGACAAATTAGGTTAATTAAGACAGACGATTCTTAAACATTAACCACGCCGATATATTTTATTGAGACGATCGTCAACTCGCCTGACTGATGGGTATCTGATCTCGGAACCGGCTCCGAGCGCCTCTACTACACTCTCTACCTCCCTAGCTCCTACTGCTCCGCAAACCTCAGGTATCTCATTCCGAGCTATCGTAAACATCGTCACGCCGCTTATAGTCGCGAGTCCTACCTGGGTCCGGGGTAAAGGTCCTAGCGTCACACACAACACAGCACCGCACCACCACGGCCACATCGCGGGACCGTACTGACCTGCCACTCTTGGTGATCACCATCTCGGTGCCCAGCTTGTGGAACTTCTCCCAGAGGTCCTTGCCCTCCAGCGTGACTTTGGGGTCGTCGACGACGCCGTCGTCGTCTGGGGGCAGTGGCGCGTACGGCGGCGGCGGCGGCTTCAGCAGCGGACAGGGCGCGGACAGTGCTGCGGCCGCGGCCAGCGCCGCGGGCAGGTACGGGGGCGGCGGCAGCGCGCCGGCCGTCAGCAGCGCCGACACCGAGAAGTCGCTCGGCCGCGGCGCCAGCAGCGGGTGGAAGGCGACGGCGTCGCGCCGCTCCGCGCCCTCGAAGCGCATGCCCGCGCCGCCCGGGGCCCACGGCGCGCGCTCCACGACCGGCGTGCCCGTCGGCTCCAGCGGTCGCTATCGCGCCCGCTCATGCAACGTCCATGACTCGCCGGCGGCGGTCGACACTCGCGCTGCGACGGCGACGCTCGCTCGCTCCGTGACGACACCCGCTCGCGCGGCAGGCGTCAAACGACTGGCCGGCGGCGGCGCCGGGCCCGACACCCCTCCCGCCGCGGCCAATGGCGCGGCGCGCGGCCCGCCCGCCCCCCACGAAGTGTGACATGGTGTGACATGTGGATAGGGACGTATATCCTCAGTTTTGTTAGACCACATTTCAAATTTAGAAATTTTATCTCAAAATTTAAAATATTGATGTGGTTTTATTTTTAGTTGTAAAAAAGCAAATTTTGTGACGTCACCAATAGGGACTATGCATGATTTTTATTCTTTGTTTAAATAAATCTATC
>JAOTAV010000014.1:662892-683046 GCA_026546445.1 Cyclargus thomasi | reverse complement strand
AATTTATTACAGAATATTTGTAAAAATGCTACCTACTTTGTATTTGAGCTATTACAAAATGTAATATTACAACAAATGCGTGCTTAAATTCCAATAAATTTTGTAATTTTAGGATGCATTTGCGTAGTAAAATTGTAAATGTACAAAAGAGCTTTGGCTGTTGTACGTACTTGTCGCTAGAGTGGCGACTGCTGGCGTGAAAACCGCCCTCTAGCTGTGGCTGGTATATCGTCGCTGTGCGTGCGAAGCCGCGTAAGAGAAATTCATAAATACCGCGTATTTGCTTTTTAATGATTTTACAGGAGCAAGAAAAAACGTCGGTTTTTTTCGGGTGCTTTAATTCGGTTTCTAATTGGATAATTCAAATCAAGTGAGGTCTAATATTAGCCAATAGGCGTTTAGAGTCGGTTGGCACGATATTTGAATTTTGCGCGTTTTGCTGTTACGCGGTATTTACAAACGCGGTTTCGTACGCGCAGCGACGATATGTACCACTCGCTAGTTTGGCGACTTTTGGCGCGCAAACCCCCCCTAGCCGTAGCAGGTGTATGTACTAGTCTGCTGGCGTGCGTACCGCAACTGGTGCAAGATTTTTTTGTATAGCCCTAGTGTGTGTACACAAAAAAAACCCTTCTCATAACTTATTATATATTCATACACGTGTACTCGAAGCATACTTTAGGGTAAATTACAACGACATTTCTATGTTTCAGATTTGATCGTGTTTTACATAATGACTGCCAACTAACGTAAGAATAATCTAAAGTAGACCAACCTGTATCCGAACTCTAGTAAACTTGCCAGTTGTAAAAATGTATATTTAGGTGGGTTATTTTGGGTGTAAAGTCTTCCTGTAAACAGCCCCTTTATTATGTAACTTTGATGAACATAATCTTCATTGCTTATGATCACAATGTTGACATTTGAACTTGAAAAAAAAATAGAAACGTCAATAATTGAAACAAATCTTTGTTGTATTTTAATAAATCGCAAAAACATCTTCATTCAATTTACTGATTTTTCATTATTTTCATAAAAATTATCTACATGACACTACCAGAATGGTTCGTGCAGTTCTGCTAGTCTGTTACGCGTATATTATTGCCAACTGAAAAAAGAAGAAGAAGAAGTTCTCCTGTCAAAATTAGGATCTTGCAACGATTTAACTTAGAGTTATATTTTAAGAGGGGCGGTCGTAATCACTCGCGGCTAACTTAACGTTGCATGTTCAGTGTTAATACTGTTTTTTATTTATTTTCATGTAAGTTTTTTCTTTCCATATTAGACGTAGCATGAATCGTTTAATTAATGTTATAAAATATTATCGTAAGACAGATATTTCCAATTATTACGTTAAATGTAATGTAATTTGTCCTAGACTGGGCTTGTGTAATGCACTCGTTATCAATTAAAAAGCAATAATTGGTGTGACGGTTATAAAGTTTCTATATAACTGGTTGGAGTAAGGGGTCGCTCCTGAAAGAGGGGTCGACGAAGTGTGACATAGTGTGGAAGGGGAAGAGTCCTCAGCTTTGTGACGTCACAGTATTTAATCAAAATTTTAAAAAAATTGAAGTGATTTAAATTTTTAGACGTAAATTTCAAATTTGTGACGTCATGCTAGAGGGGGTTTTTTGACATATAGTCGAGTTATTAATCACCTGTCTTACTCTAACTAGTAAAATATTTAATATGCTAGGGAAAATATGGTTTAGATAATATAATCAATGCTTCATCAATAACATATCCTATGTTAATTCCTGTTTGTGGTGGAAGAGGACGATAAATAATAATAGCTTCAGCATTAATTTCCTTTTATTATGTTATGGGAATTCCGAAGGAGTAAGGTGCTGTTTTTACTACTTCCTGATAAGTGTAGGATAGAAAATCCACAACTCACCTGTCAGATTTTCCACACTACATCTGTCATAAAAGTTTTTGATAGCGGATAGTGGTGGAACAGGCTCTTTGTCGTACGAAAATAATAATTATGTATGTTGAATTATTTGAGGTTTTGATATTATGTGATCGGCAGGGCACTTATGTAAAAATTGCGATTAACAAACGTTCAGCACAGCGATAGTGATAAACTGTGTTGAATTAGTAAAGTTCAAATTTGGAACTAATTTGTGTCAAAATCCATGCACAGAATAGTGAAAGGAACCATTATGGATAGATTGCCTTTGTTGTTGCATGATACGAATTTGATTTTTGGGCAATAATTGCGCAATTATTGCTTTCGGGTGATTCATAATAGCCCGCCTGCCGGATACGCGAGACTACTTTTTCAAGTCAGGACAGTCTGCTAGTTCGCTTTTCAACTGTCTTGGCTAGCTGACGCTGGCTTGTCAACGAATTTGCTTAGATTATTATCTCAGTAATTAAGCTAGTTTTTCCAAGAAGCCAGAAGTACTAGTGTCGAAATGAAGTGGTCCGTCATCTGGCTATGAATCAATATCCTCGATGGTACATTATATGAGTTCTGTGCAGTGGTAATAAACACACCGCACCAAAAGAAATAAATTATATTAGTGAGTAAAGTTCATTTCGAATTCAATTCAGTTATAAATTTAGTTATAAATTTATATATTTATATTCAGTTATAAATAAATCGCATTTTGGTTAGGTTTCACACCTAGATCGTAAGATTTTTTTTAAATGATATTTAGGGGGCAAGCTAGAAGACTCGTGACAAAAAAGTCGTAAAAGTGCTGCCGGCATTAATGAGGGAATGGGGATAGGGGGATTAGGGAGGTTGGGCCACCTCACTCGCTGAACGAAACACAGCACAACTCACGCTAGTGTTCTGTCAGGCTGTGGTTTTTTTTTATAAAAATGAGGGGGCAAACGAGCAAACGGGTTACCTGATGGAAAGCAACTACCGCCGCCCATAGACATTGGCAACGTCAGAGGTGCATGTGCGTTGCCGGGCTTTTAAGAGGAAATACGCTTTCTTCTTGAAGGTTTGTAGGCCGTAGCGGTCAGGAAATACTGCTGGTGATAGTTCATTCCTGAGTTTTACTGTGCGAGGCAGAAAGTTACGCGAAAATCGTACTGTGGAAGACTGCCATTCATCAAGACGATATGAGTGGTAAATTTTCGACGTAGGTCGATGGCGAAAAGTTGCAGGTGGAAAGATAAAACGAGTGATCTTACAGGAGGCATGCAACAGGGAAATAGGTGCCTACCATCTATTTCCCTATTGCCTTTCCTTATTATGTATTCAGATCTTTTTCCCTCTTAACAGACTGCCAGCGCACTTGTAACTTCTTCCATTTGGTAATTTTTAAAACTCTTTTGAGTTCATTGTTGCTGATTTGCTTTGAAAGCAAATCAATAGAATGGCAAAACAGCAGTCATCAGCACTTTAATCTGGGGGCACGGTAGTGCACTCGCTAAGATGACCGAGTGGAACTTACGCTCCACTCTTCGGAAACCTTCTCTAGAAACGTTTCGTTGTCAATTAACACACTCTTTACATAATATTTTTCGTATCTGCATAAAGTAGAGCTAGCCCACATGTCATATATAGGTTCTCATGGTTATGGGCGATTGTATGTTTTGTAGAGACAAGATATTTTACTGTGTCTGGGGTCTTGGCTAAGACCGCTTTGACCGCAAAGTTTTCGCTTTTTTGTAGTGTGTATGGAAAAGACATAAGGCGTTATAACGCTTATGACATTTCCATACCTTTTTTTTGCGATTCTCTAAAGAAGCGAGAACGTTTAGGTCTTGAATAAGCCCTCTGGTGATAATAATAACTTAATTTAAAAAGTTTTTTTTTTTGGTTGACTTTTTCCAAAAAAACTAATTAGCTAATTTCAGGAAGCCACGAAGAACGAAATCCTCGAATGCAAAATGTCCAAAATCTCCAACCTCGGTATTCAAATAAAATGTAGCTCGTGCTACAAAAAGTGTTCTAATTCATCGAAAACGGAACGACACAAGTTCGCGGTATGCCGTTTGATGTCGGCTCGGGTGTTTGAGACGCCGACAAAGCGCCGCCGTGGGAGATCTAATTGACAATTTGTTAAATTACCCAGCAATGTAGGACATGGATTACTAATTCTTCGTACTTGGACTGAGTCTGGCTTCGGTGACCGCTTTTGGGTGCGTTTCCACCTGAGCTGAGCGGCAGACGTAAAAAGATCGTAATAGCAACATTGCAAATGATGCATCTGCATTCATTTTAGTAGATTTTGTTAAAATATCGTATAGTTTTAATAAAACAGTCGCTTCAACATCAATTTAAAATTGAAATTGATTGTGAAATTCCTGTTTTGCAAAATTAGTAGCTTTTTACAAGAAAAATTACATAAAGAATGGCTCTAAGCATTATTGCTAAGTGACCTTATTCGTCCTGCTGTTTTGTGACATCTGATAGAAACGCAGCGAGTTTAAGCCAGTCAGACTGCAGGATAAGTCCCAAAAATGACTATTCGTCATCTCATACAGACCACGATATTAAGAGATTTTTTACTGGTAGAGAATAGAAAATTAAAGAAACTAGTGGAATGAGGTTAATGAGTGGAAGTTTATTTTACAAATCAAATCCATATTAATTTAATTTCGTATGATTTTTCGAGTCCAAAAGCGTCTATTAACGCAAAGATCCATCAGTATTTTAAATGTTAGTTACCGGTTTCTTCCACTTATGTCTTCAATTATTACAGGACTAAATCCAGACTTGACACACATAGACATTATGTCTCTTGCTGATGGATCTAACATTGAGGAAATTGACGCCTTCGTGGTCTAGTGGTACAGAGCTCGGCTCTTCACCCGGAGGTCGTGGGTTCGACATGTTATTTCTAAGTTTGGTTAGAACAATGCAGGCTGATAAAGTAAGGTGATCCATGCGTCTGATGGGTACGTAAAAAGTTGGTCCTGTGCCTGATATCTCGCCAGTCGTGTCAGTCATCCGTCCTAGTGGGTGATGAAAGTAAAGGAAGGGAGAGTGCTCTTGTGTACTGCGTACACACTTGGGCACTATAAAAATTACTCCTGCGTAATAAGCCTTGTTTCTATGAAACCGATGTTATAACATTGAGGGTGGTCCGACACGAGCATTGTAAATTAAGTTTTCATTTTTCGATATTAAATCTAGCCCTAGCCGCTGAAGTGATGTTCGTTTGGGAATAAATACATAAATAAGAGCAGACAAACGGACAAGGTATAAATAAATACAAATGGATGCTACTGGCGCCGCGGCCGCTCGCTGGCGCGCGCCTTTTCTTATTGTATGATATGCGGACAGAGGTAACGGTGGAGTAGTTGTTCCTTCATGTTGTAAAGGTAAAAATGTAAATGCTTTTTTTTAATTTGACACAATATGTTGACGAATATGTATTAAAACACTACACACTTTTGAAGATAACGTAATTGAATTTTTTTAAACGGTCTTAATAAATATACCTATACTTGCCTTAGGACCCCATTGTTATCCATAACATTCGTTAAAATGTTAATATACATAAAATATAATATATAATCTTTAGAATAGTAATAGCTAGACTATTACTATTCTTGAGATACAGCCTGGAGACAGACAGACAGACGGACAGACATCGAAGGCTTAGTAATAGGGTCCCGTTTTTATCCTTTGGGTGACGTCATTCTGTGTTCAAAGTCATGATAATTTTGTGTCTCATTTGCACTACATTAATTAATAAGAATGTTTAAAAAAATTTATGATACATTTTACAATAATTAATAAGTCTACTGTTACCACAGAATAAATAGCTACCACAAATTACAATTTTCTAGAGTTGTGACTTGTGTCCTGTGGGCTAAAAGCGCATCCATCCGCTGAACAATATGGTCAAGGACGACTCCACCGCTTTTCCTGTCGCCTTTAGGCTTATCCGATTTATAAACGCAATATTGTATTTGTATAAAAACAATAGCCTTATTATTGGTTCCGAGTCGTGTAGACAGGGTCTCGGTCTTTTATTTTGCACACACGCTAAAAACTACATTTCGTATCGCCAACCCTTTTGACCGATTTCGGAGGAGATTTTATCGATCAGATCTAGCGATATCGAAGTTTTTTGCAAAATTTGAAATTTTAAACATGGAACCTAATTTTTTTTTTGCCCGTCCGCGAGCAAAAGAGTTTGGGTTCTTCGCCGCATGTTTAGGATCTGTTTTTGGAGTGTGGTTAGGAATTAACCGCAGATGATTTTGGAGACTATAATCAAAATTTTTGATGTCTACTTGCAGCTGCAGATATAATAAAATAACATTATATTGTTCTATAGAAGGGGTGTAAGTTACCACTTTACCAAAGAGAAATATTTCCCCAGTCTACGAACGTGATATTATCTGTGCTACGAAATAATAACTTTGATGAAATTTCCTCAAGAAACCGGCCATTTTTCCGTGAACACACCCTGATCCCAGGAGCACCACTTAACCCTACCGCGACAACCCTTCATGTATAATTCCTCAATCCCTACGGGCGCTAATGTCACGCCTACACCACCTATTATAAACACTGCTTATACTCATTAACACCGGCACACCGAAAAGCTACCTTCAGTTGACACGTTACAGTTTATTTTTGATCGACGGCAACATTGGCGAGTAATTCAGAGTTCTAGAATGCTTCTTCCAGCGTTCTCTGTGGTCCTTACTGCGTCGTAATAAGGTTGTAATAAATTATAAAAAATGTTTGAGCATAGGTGACAATAGTAGCGCCATATTGGTTTAGGGAAGGGTGGGGTGTAAGAGGCTTACGACTTAATTGCGTTGTAAAAGTTAGTAAAATCGATATGTGTAGTTTATTCAAGTCGCTACCGTATAATTACGGAAGAAACAACTGTCGAGGAAAAAGATAATGTTTGGTTGTGAGTTTTCGGTTTATGCATAATTCAATCGTGTTTGCTAGGCTGGAGACTAAAGTAAATAGTATGTAGCTAGAAATAGAAATAATGCGACGATAAATATTGTTAATGTATTATGAATAAAAGGGAATTTTCTCGACGTAATTATTTTTCAAAAATTATTAAATACTCTCATTGCTGATTTCATCTTATTCGTGTTTTTCTTGAAGGCAAAATACTCAAAGTCTTCTATTCTCGTTCAACTATGGAAAAAACTAAAAACTACGTCCTGAAAATTAAGGGGGCGAATAAAGAAAAAAATAAAAATCATCTTCCTCTCTTTACACTTACGACCGTCGTTCATTTTCCAGGTGAAACAGAACGACGCGGAATCGCCGCGAAAACATTTTTTTCTTAATAACTCGATAAATATACAAAATTAAAAAAAACCGCTTCTACAGAAACTCGGAAACAGAATTTTGTAACGTGTGTTAAAATACTGAGTCCGTCGAATGCGCCGTTTTGCGAAACGAAGATATGCGTGAAAATAAGAGGCATCTTAGTGATTTTTTTATCAAGATAATTATAAACTATCTTGTTTTCGTTACCACAGGAGCTCACAAATATAATGTACTATCTATGTTTTAAAAAATTAACGATTCGTAGCTTATTATTAAGTACAAGACGAAATTATGCAATAGTCAATTTTGCTTCTATCGCCTCTTAAAAAAATAATATCTATGGACGCTTCATAGCACGTCAGTCTGGCCCCGTACTAAGTACCTGAGGGACTTGTGTTACAGGTATCAGACAACGGAAATATATTTAATACTTTTATATTATACGTATATAAGTATCTAAGATTTTTTTATAAGTATGATACACATATTTAATACACATTCAAGTCCCAGGGACATTGAAAAACTTGCTCCGTCTCGGGATTCAAACCCGCGACCCCCGGCTTAAGCTACCAACGCGCTTACCAACTGAACCACAGATGTCGTCAATATAACAATAACAAATAAACAATAACAATATAAAAAATCAAAACACCTCCTAAAATAAACGCTTAATACAAAATTATACTTGTCATCTTCAGTTTTATCCACAGTTATAATCCTTTCTGTAGAAAGCCAGCCAATAATTGGTTCAGAATAGTCGTAGTGTTCAGCTGAGACGGGCAGTGGGCAGACACTTGAGGCAATTCCGCAGGTCGAGTATATATTAGCCCCATTATACCCCACCTCTCCCACACCAACACCTGAAGGTGTCCAGTTTTACCCCTACCAGGGAAATAAGATTTCAAGCAATTATTTTGGCTAACCCGTTATAGAAAATAGAGAATCACATTATACAAAAACTTGCTTTTGCCCGCGACTTCCTCTGCGTTGATTTTCCCTGTTGTCCTGCTTTAATGCCTGTTAATTTTGCTACAAACCTCATGGAGACCTTTCCAACGAATGCAGAACTGTCGAAATCGGTTGGTGCATACTAGAGTTATAGTGTAAAACAGGAAAACGAGACTTATTTTAAATTTATATACTAGATGAATCGTTAAAAAAAGTTTACCAAAAACTAGTAGTGTTATTGGCAGAACCTAGGAGGCTTAAGTAGAAATAGTAGAACCTATATGTAGCAATTGGATTTTGCAGCTACAGCAAAATAACCGTCGCTAATGGATATTCGTAACATCAGAAGAGTATAGAGTTACAGGTGCGTTGCGTAAGTCAATGATGTCATGGAGCATAGTTCTAACAAGGGCCAAAACTTTTTAGAGAAAGTCGATCTTCCATTGCCGGACTTACATCCTTTGGTCAAAATATGTCAACTCCATGTAAGTTGTGTTAACTGTGAAATGGTCAAACACAGCCATGTTTGTCAAAACGCGGACAACTTGCTTTGATCTACAAACTGGCTCTATATCAAATTCCGTGATAGTAATACTAGTAGAGGACATTCGATTTTAAATTCAAATCGAGTTTTATTCGAGTTACCCTAGTAAAGTGAGAGGTCAGTGGAGGTCGTGGGTGGTTGGGGGTCGCCTTTTGCCCGCCGCCGGCCCGCCGACCCGCCGGCCCGCCGTCCGCATTGCTGCTCTATTGGAATCCACGTGGAAAATCCAAGATTTTCTATTACAGATTAATCTCCTCTGTATTTTTATTTGATATGAGATTATTACATAATTTTGGAAAAGAGAGTCTAGCGAGTGCATGCGTGAGTTTGGTAATTGGAGGTCATTTTATAATTAGTTTATTTATTAATGCACAAAACTGGTACAAAGGCGGACTTAATGCCTATTGACATTCTCTACCAGTCAACCTTTGGGCGTTCAGAAGCAAAATTGTGTCTATAATGTAAAACAAAACAATTAAAAAATCAAATTCACAAATAGTTTAATGGTAGATTTGTTGAATATGATTTCGATTTTTATACAATCTACACTAAATTGAATATTAATAATACATACGAAAGAGTGTTGATCTGTTTGTGTGGTTAAATATGGCGGTAAATGAAAATTGAAATAAATTCAAGAGGGCATATCATTATAAAAAAAGTCAACCTTCTAATCTTCAATGGAAAACTGTGTTTGTTTGTCTTTCCTTAACGCCCTAACAAAGTAACCAATTTACTTGATTTCTGGCATAGACTTAGTCGAAATGATGGAGACATAATAACATAGGCTAATTTGCTCTTTGAAAATCATAATACATGTCCAACCAAAAGGGTGTTTTACAAAATTAAATTATTTTTTTTTAATTTTCCAATTTCACGCTAGCAAAAGCTAGTTATTTATAAGATGTTGATCTATCAATATATTTAGATATAAAATACTTGATGGTCGAAACATCACGAAAGCCATAACACGTTAGTGGAGATCGCTGTCAGTCCATCTGAGTTATGACCTCGTAAAACAGACCACTTTCGGTAGTTTTAATTATGTTTACCCAATATACCGCTAATTAGACATAACACAACGATATTAAATAATGGATTTAATTTATTATTATAAAGTAGTAGATGCCCTTAAGGGCACGTGGTTACCCACGTTGCGCCAAATTCCGCTTATCACGCGTGAAATGCACATTTCATAATTCATCTGATATACTTTCTTATCCTTTATTTTATAAAAGGATACTTATTTTTTAATATTTGTCCTTTCTTAGGGGGGTTAGCCAAGACCTAAACGTTTTCGCTTCTTAGTGGAATCGCCAAACAAAATGTATGTAAATGACTTAAGGCGTAACGAACGCTTGTGACTTTTCCATACATTTTATTCGGCGATCCTACAAAGGATCGAATTTTTTGATAACTAACCCCCCAAGACTCAAAGTGTACCCATATCAAATTCCAGCAAAATCAGTTCAGCTTTTTAGGCGTGAAGAGTTTTGCTATAGATACTGACGATTCTACTTTTTAAATCTCTACATGTTATAGTGTTTTATGTTGATCAGCTAGATGGCGTTTAGCTCACAAGACCAGCCTCTAACTATGTAAAATTGAAAAGTAGAAAAATGTAGTAACGCTCTATTTTTAAATTGCGACTGGAGTTTATCTATCGACTGATATTATTTTGATTCGATGACGTAAAAATTTTAACCAAACAAAAATGCTAGTATTATAAAAAGTTCTCTCAAAAAACCGCCGAAATCGATCATTAGAATTAGTGCAATTTCTTCGTGTTGTGGAAGGTCTATACTTCTGACATGACCGGAGAACACAGCATCATAGAAAACTGGTGGTAAACAGCGCTTGCGCCGTGTTTTAAATATAGTTTATCGGACGTCCAAATCTCTACCCTCCATTTCCTTTCCCTATTCTGTCATAAAGGCCAGCAACGCATTCTACTGATGTTGTAAGTGTCAATGAGTGACATCAGTTGCTTTCCGTCAGGTGGCCCGATTCCGTAGGTGGCAAACTGGCAAGTTTGCCTCCTACTTTCATAAAAAAAACTTTACCTATCAATCGTCTATTATATGTTACATCTAAGCTTCGTTTATTAGTCATAAACAGTCGAAGGCATCAATCAGCAGATCATGGGAACAGGGTCCTCGTTGATTGCTGTCAACTGCTACTTGACCGGCTCCCACAGACCACCCACATTAATCATTTGCATTTTTTAATTAGTCATGTGCC
The DNA here is from genome assembly GCA_026546445.1 of Cyclargus thomasi. Taxonomy (NCBI): domain Eukaryota; kingdom Metazoa; phylum Arthropoda; class Insecta; order Lepidoptera; family Lycaenidae; genus Cyclargus; species Cyclargus thomasi. Next base: position 672,088 of record JAOTAV010000014.1, on the reverse strand, counting down.
AATGTTCTGTCTATGGATTAAAATGTGCTCACTTTTCAAAAAACTTGTACTGTTTATGGTAATATTCAAATTAAGATCTCAAAAATCAAAAAAAATTATAGTGATACATCATTAAAAGTAATGGTTAACATTATTTTAACTCTTAGAAATTACAATTTTCATCGATTTTCGTTATTATGTGGTTTATAAGAGAACCATAACTCATCTAGGTTATTAATAACTGATTTTCTTATATCTACACACTACTTATGACCTAAAGAATGGATGTTCATTACCATAGGAATATTTAATCAGGTGATCTAAGATGGCGACTGAGATTTAACAAGAAGCAGGCGCCGCCGACCGATTCCTCAAGACACAGCTTCCCAAACTTTAACAATATTATTCAAAGAAAAATATGTTTTTTTTTCAGGTTCAAATACTTATACTTTAAGTTAAAAAAAAGAATTTTATGAAGCAAAATATTATGTATATAATAATATCATTTTACAACCAGCAAATATGCTGTAACATGTCTCTAACATATTAATTTTATTCATTTACTCCACATTATGACAGGTGTAAATGTACGAATGCAGGTTTTAATTTATAACCTATAAACACTGTAAGTGGCAAGTCTAGTAGTAGACTTTCAACTTTAATTATTATTCAAACTATTTTATGGTTATGGATGTTTCATAGGTTTGTCAACTGCGTAAGACCAGTATTTTATTGGTGTCATAATTGACCATTTTAGGAATGCAAAGTGAACGGAATCGTAAAATTAGCTTCTTGTTATTACCTTTCCAATTAAATTTAAATTTAATGACGAGATAAGTTTCTTTTTCCTCTCTATTGAGTAAATTAAAGTAAGATAAGGTACGATTTCTATAGCTTTGGCCACCACTTCGCTTGTGAATTATTATATTTGGTCTTTGTTTCCCAATGAACTTTAGCGGAATTTTTCATGTTTTTTTTAACTATGCAAAGTAGTCGATAAACCTTGGCTTTCTATTGGTGAAAGATTTAATAGAATCGGTCAATTACTTCTGTAATTGTACCAGATTTTTAAATTTTTTGTACAAATTCTCATAATTTACTATCAAATATATAAAGGGTGGTTCCAAAAAAAAATAACGGTCTCTAAAAGTTTGGGAAGCGTTAGAATGCAAGGGTATAGACAGTGTCGATGCGGTCGAAAGATTTAGGATCCAAAAACAAATGAAAAACGCCGCCTCCCCGGATTCTTACAAAACTACAGAACGTCGAACAAATTCATTTGATCATTTCGAATTTGTCAGAAGCCCAAGAATTTTTCGAACGAACGAACCTTTATTTTGAATTCCCCAGATTTTTTGTTGAACACGATCATAGTATTTCTAGAATTCTTGCTGTTTCTTGATGGTTTGACCACAAAATAGAATTTATGTTAATGTTTCGTTGTTTCGTTATATCTAGTATAACATCACGATTTTAAATATTATATCAATCCTCAAAAGGACGGTTTTTAGTTTTATTTCATAAATTGTTTATTTTTTATTTTACACTTTTTGCACAGTGTACAATGGTGGACTTAATGCCATAGGGCATTCTCTACCAGTCAACCATAGGGTGGTATCAGAGACAGATTAATCATTACAGGTGCTTATTGTGGAGAGAAAAATAAACCGAACTCTTTTAAAAAGCTTAAATAAACATATTTAAGTTTTTTTTAATTGTTATGTTTACATTTAAATTAGATGACGGAAAATTTCGTGGAGGTCAAAAACCAGTATGTTTTTATGATCATAAAACTTTTTCCGAGCTAGTAATTTGATATTCTAGACTTTTTTTTAATACGAAGAAAAATAAAATGTAAATGATATTCTCCTTATATTACCCAAGTCTTAGAGCGTTTTCACATTACCCAACCTTATCACAAGAATTGCAACATAATATATTTATATCGGAACACAATATTATTGGTAAGATAAAAGACCCGGTATCGAATACGCTATTCGAGAGCGACAAAAACTTAAATGTACTAGAGTCTGAGCAACTTTATCACTTAACACTAAAATGCCGTCCTGCCGAATTACACCCAGCCCGCTAGTTGTGGTACATAATACCGGTCTAACCATTTCGGTCGCAGCTCGATTTCAGCACATACATTATTCATGGGTCTGACAGTCCCTGAATCTATCACCGCGGCTGCTGAATCATGACGTTTAATCAATTATCACTTGTGCTTCTTTTGACTGCGTATGGCGACTTGGAAGAGATTTTTTAAGTGTAGATTTTAGGTTAGCGAAAATTTAAACGCTCCCGAAATACACGCACAGATTATAGAGTGTGTTCTTTATGACAAATTATTTATATAAAAATCAAGTCAGTTATCGTTAATTACTATTTAATCTTTTGCGTATGACCTTATTATAATAGAAACAAATTCTGTTTTTGAAAGACTTTTACAGATTCTGCAATCTGCCTCTACATTTATTTGATTATTCTAATACTACGAGTTACCTACAGACGAATAAAGTATAAACTCTATTCATATTTAACATTGAGTTATTGCTCGAAGAAAAACGGTAGTATTTTATTTACTTGTACAAATGAGATGCAGAATACATTTTTGCTTAGAATAGCTTCATTAGCTTTTTGCTAACGCCAACGACTTGTGGGTCCATACCCTCATAAGGGATACAAGATGTCAATTTACTACTATCATTAAGATGTTATTATATGGAAAAACTATTTTTAGTTGTTTAACAAACAGCCAATCCATATTAATATTAAAAAAATATGTCTGTCTGTCGATTATTATTGACAGGCAGATATAGTTGTAATGGATGGATGAAACTTGTTTTTGCTTAAATAAAATTTTTTTGCTAAGGCCGCTAAACCGATTTTTATTAAATTTTCATACAGATATATAATACATGAGTAAGCAAAAGATACATGAAAATTTAAATCTCGGAAAATCAAAGTCGCAGGCAGTATCTAGTTAAAGAAACTCATAGTCAGTAACATAAATCGTTTTTCTTTTTTGGAATTCTGTTAATAAAACGTTTGTCCTTTTAAACTGACTGCTTATAAGGTAATTTAGTTCTCGATGTGGTCGTTATGTCGTGAGCTGCCGGTGGGGTAAAAAGCGCACCGCCCAGTGTTACCGATACGCCGTTTTTGTCGTGATTATTTTAGTGTTAATTAAAATTGTTGCCCGCTTTGTCGGATATTGTGCGGTAGGTGCCTTCTTTAAAATGCAAAATTTATAGTAATTACTCATTTTAAAAGGTTTTTTCATTTGTCTTTTCCCTTGTTAAGACCTCGTTAAATTTTTATTTACACAGATGAACAAGGTTAACCTTTTAAGCTATGCATTATCTGCTTACGTTTAGAAAACCTTTTCCGCCGCAATCGGCTTTAAATAGTTTTTGAAAACGTAGGTACATAAACTTATTATTTCTTGAAAACGTTTTGCTTAACCTTGAAGTTATATCAAATTTAAACCAACCTAAAATTGATGTTTTGCTGGATTTCACCGAAATCAAAAATGTGATTACTTATTAGTGCTGTGATTATGATGCAGGTGGGTCAACGGGAAGTAACGAATCAACTAATCGTCATTGAACATCTGTCACGATTCACGAAGATCATTCAGTGTTACCAGCTAAAAATAAATTTCGAAGTAAAATAGGGCTTATTGGAATTAGACCCAAGAGTAAAACCTCGTTAAAAAGTTTATAAAAAAGATGGAAGTTCATTTTTTTGGATAAGTAGTACCCACTACCTAGGCCATTTAAACTAACAAGGGAATCGTCTCATTTTCTTAGACTCGATAACCTGTTAAAAACACCCAAGCAATCGGGAGAGCGAAAAACCTAGCAACACTCGCTTAAAATTCATCCTGACGAAACGTACCGTTCTATCACGAAAAGGAGTAACTTTCCTCACCCAACATAATCAGTACGGAGAAAGAGATAGCATCATGCGATACGAACGAGAAAATGAGACGTAAGAACCAGTCTACAATTAAGCAAAAGAAGACAGAGACAGACCTATGCGAACTTTGAAGAGTGGGAGAGGGACAGACGTCACCTGGGTGGCCACCCCCCACGGTTGGCCGATGACCATAAAAATGAGTATAAAATTGAAACATCAATATAATAAGCAATCAACGTAGGCCAGACCAGGTCTAATTATACAGGGCGAGCACAAGTTATAAATTACGAAATATACAGATTGCTCCAAAATCGAATTCACCATAGCGTACTCAGTTGTAATTTCCGTTGATAATCCCATCTCATGCTTTACGAATGAGTAGGGTACGCAAAACAGACCATTAGCGATAGCATAGACCGATAACTTAGTAGATAATATGGTGACGACTTCTGTGGCTCAGTTGGTAAGCGCATTGGTAGCTTATGCCGGGGGGTTCGAAACCTGCCGGCGGAGCAAAAAGTTTTTCAATACTCCTGGGTCCTGGATGTGTATTAAATATGTGTATCACATAATAAGAATTTTAAATATGTGTATTGTATAAAAAAGTATTAAATATATTTCCGTTCTCCGGTACCTGAACACAAGTCCCTCGGGTACTTAGCACGGGGCCCGACTGACGTAGTGTGAAGCGTCCATAGATATTATTATTATTATAAAAAAGTATATAGTTTGCGTTAATATATTTTTTTAGTTTCCCGCAAAGAAAATCAACGTTGTTATCCGTGTAACCACTTCCTGTTATGTAATGGATAGCCTATCCACAATTTGTCAGATTTTCCATACCTCAATTCAACCCCTGAGGCCTACACCACAATTTACGAAATAGTTATATAGACCTAACTAGACCGTTAAATAAAAATGAAAATAAACTAAGTAAATATTGTTTTCATAATCTGCAATACCTCAATAAAAGATAGTTTGGCTACAAAGGTAAAATCCACTTTGCTGCAGACGTTACCAACTTACCACTAATGTGTCCACCGTGTAATGTTTTAACATTATAAGTGGATCAATAATTGTTAGATTAATATAATTAGTCTTAAAATCATAAACAAGCATTTGTAGACGGATTAAAAAATGCTAGAAATTAGACTATATTTAAAATATTAAGTTTTAGCGAAGAGCTATAAAAAAACTAAAGTCTATTCGCTATTCAATCACAGACTTCAATTTAGGAGAAAGGTCTCGTTACAAGACCATTAAAAAAAAGACGTTAACTATAAACAATAGAATATTTCGTGTATGAATACCGTGTCATGTCAAAATATTATAGTGTGTCATTTGTTATATTTTAGTTAAATCATTTGTTAAATTTTATTAATAAATAAATCATTTGTTGAAATACCGTTAGTTATAATCATTTCTTAGCCTTCTGTAGCTGCGCCTTAACTATAAAAGTTTTTAGCTACAAGGAACATTTTAAATCTCATTATAATATTCAATTGAATTGTTTACATCGAAATAAAATGTATATATTTTTTTTATACGTAAATATAAAAAACACCAACACCCTGTACACGAAGGTTGTTGTCGAAGAGGATAATGTGTATGATTAAAATTTGGCCCCGGGCAGGTGCCGTGGTATTCAGTTTGTTGGTTTTTGACCCACGTTTTTTGACCCCTTTTTTGTCCCATCCACTTTGGGATGAGTTATCGGGATGTCCGGATTTTTGGTGTTTCAACACGTGTGTAATGATAGTGTGCGTGATACTGGTTAGCCTTACAAGGACAGGTGTTATCTATACTAATGTATGGTGCGCTACTGCAGAAGGTGATAAATTTTGTTTTTTTTTTTAACTATTTTTACGTAGCTTTCTGCCTCGCACAGTAAAGCTCTGGAATGAACTATCACCAGCAGTACTTCCGGACCGCTACGACCTGCATAGCTTCAAGAAGAGAGCGTATTCCCTCTTAAAAGGCAACGCACCTGCAACCCTGATGTTGCGAGTGTTTATAGGCGGCGGTAGTTGCTTTCCATCAGGTAACCCGTTTGCTCGTTTGACCCCTTATTTTTATAAAAAAAAATGAAGGAGGATAAGGTTTGGCAAGTTGCTCGATAAGCAGTAACTAGTCGGATGGTGAGCAGTTAATATGAACTGTAGTTAGATGATAAGCATTTACATTTTTTAGCGTAAGCCCGTTTATATCTGTCGTCCTTTTTTTTTTTAACGTTGGGAAATGCTTGATGCATTTCCGACAGCCTGGGGGGGCAGTCGGGATATGTGGGACTCCAGGCCTACCCACTAAAACCCAACGGTGCCTCTTTTCCGCGTATCACTGGGCCACTGGACCCGCCTGAGGCGAAAACTGCAGCGATATACCTCATCAGCCTGGCTCCGTGCTAAGAACATGAAAAACTTGTGTCACAGTTATCAGACAACAGATATACTATATATACTTAATACTTTTATAATATGCACTCAAGAATATACGATTTTTATTACACGTAACACATCCATGTTCCAGGGACATGGTTAAAGTTTTTGTTCCGTCGGTGGGATTAAAACCTGTGACTCCCAGCTTGAGCTAACAACCACTGAGCCACTACAGAGCAGTCGTCGCATATAATATAACGCGAGAAGCAATGTGTGGGGTTTACTGTCATAGAGAATTACAAAGACGATCGAGTCTCCGAGCGCGCCAGTATTTAGTAACAGAAAAGTTTTTTTAACAAGATACGATTTTAAGTTACGACCTGCAAGCTGCAAGACTTGCAGAAGTTTAATACGTAATATTTAGAAATAAATTTGTGAATCCTTCTGTTCCCGAGTGGAGCATTTAACCCAGTTTAATGATATTGCATGTTTATGGTTGCCGTAAACCTGACGAAGATTTATCGGACCACAAATTATGTTCGATGTCCGATTTTGTTTTGTGCCTGTCAAGTATTTTTTTATTTATTATAGACAATCCTTGGACCCAAAAAGGAGTTTGCTGTGGAGACAGTTGAATTCTGATAAGCACAGCTTAAAACTTTGGAACGCACTCGTCGTTAGTAGCATTTGCAGACTCTAAAAGACCATAATCCCGTTTTAATAATTAAAAGGCCAGCAACGCATTTTTCAACTTTTCTAATATGGAAGGTATACATGGGCGACCGTCGTTTTGTTTACCGTTTGTTGACAGCTTCCTCGTTTGCCCTTTAGTTTAAAATTCAGCCAATTGCGAGTTGGACTCGCGCTCCAAGGGTTCTGTACCAGCGCAGAGCAAAAAATTGAGAAAATATATCTCTGAAAGCTTTATAAAAGGAATTCATAAATTACTGATGAGTCGGTGGGATTCAAGCCCTTCCGAATTTATAAATCTACTGTCAAGGTATGGAATAGCAAAAAAAATATATTTGTTGTACCAGAGCTACTCTTAAATATTTAATTTTTTTTGTTGTTATTATGTATTTCTGTTGCCGGTATAACAACAAAATAAATACCGGCAACAGAAATACATATTCTGTTAAAAATTTCAACTCTCTGGCTATTGCCGTTCTTGAGTTACAGCCTGGAGACAGACAGACGGACAGACGTCCAAGTCTTAGTAATAGGGTCCTGTTTTGGAACGGAAAAAAATTAAACTACAAATGCATTTTGACTATAAGATGAAGTCGAGAAGTGAGAATTTCTATTTTTTTTGTTTCAGTGAGAGAACTCGTTCTATTTAAATCTTTAGCTTTGATTTAATCGTCAATATAAATTGTAATTCTATTGTTGCCTTTCTTAGAACAATACTTGGTAGTCCCACCCTCTATTTACTATACATACTGGTCTACAATGTCTTATGCGGGCATGCCTCGGAGCAAAAAGTCTAACAAGCACTTCGCACTTAGCATTTCAGCTCTTAAAACGGTCTGGGGGGAAGGTTTATGGTTAAACTTCCCGCGAGGCCGATCAGTTATTCTACAAGACTAAACCATTGTCAGGGGTCTTCTAGGGAACATACACATTTTCATCAAAATCGGTCCACTCGTTTAGGAGGAGTTCAGTGACAAACACACGCACACAAGATTTACGAACAATAAGATTGACTGGAAGAAAAATCAAACCCACACCAGATGATGACTTTGTCGAAACCGGTCGTGTATTTCTTATAAATTTGTAAAATCGAAGTGAATATAGTGGAAATAGTGCATGGAAAAAGTGTGTTTCATTGAGGTTGAACATTAATTCCCATCATGAATTAACAGTTCTATCAATTACATAAAACAAATTGATCTAAATAGCTTATAATTATTATCTAACTGCTATGTTCTATCTGGAATTGTAATTTAAAACACACAAATTTGGCTTCCGGTACATTGAGAGTCGCAGTATGAAGATTAATTGGGTTTCTTATGAAACTAGGGGAAAAGCTTGGTCACCTGATGAAAAGCGACTGCCGAGAGAGAGGCACTTGAAACAGCAGAAGCGTTGCAAGTGCGTTGCCGGCCTTATTCCGTATCATTCCGGTTCAGCCGGCCCAGTTGTGCCAAAACATGGCTCTCCCACGGCAATGAGCATCGGTACTGTACCGTACCGTATTACATCTGAGCATATGTACTTGAGATCGGAAAATTTCTCATAGTTACACGCCTCTACCCAGATTCGAACCGATTGTCTTTTTGCTCAAAATTGGCGGTATGGTTCGTAAACGCTCTGCCAAATTTCTATACAAACCGCGATTGTCAACAACAGAGTGACAACACAAAATTTTTTTTGACAATCGCGTTTTGTATGAAAATGGCAAATTTTTTTGACAGAGGGTTAATGAACCACACCGCAAATCTTGAGCAAATGCGTAATAACACCCTCTCGAGTGCCAACTAAAGGTCTACCTATTAGACTACGGATGCCTGAAAATCGTGTGTCTCGGTTAACTTAAGCTTATCGATTCTCTCAACAGTGCTCTTAGCAAAGTAAATACTAAGTATTCCTTAACCATAAAACCCAGCACTATGCAAGTGTGGATGAATGATTCATCACTACACGACCCATACTTACCTCCTACGGGTCTCATTTACAAGGGTCGACGGTTTTAAGTAATGAGATTTTAAGGACTATGATGTTTTGCAGAAAGACTGGCTGAGATAAAGCGAAACATACACAACTATAACTAGTTAACAACCACAACACCATCGAGCTAAAACTTTTCTATCATACGTATGTTGATTGACAGGGAGTCATCTTAATAAATAATCTTTTACTCCTATTGCGGAAGGCACAATTTTCAGGTATGCCTTAACTAATGATCGGAGATGATCGGA
>JAOTAV010000014.1:648222-662792 GCA_026546445.1 Cyclargus thomasi | reverse complement strand
ACACATCCAAGACCCAAGAACATTGAAAAACTTGCTCCGTCGGCGGGATTCGAACCCGCGACCCCCGGCTTAAGCTAACAACGCGCTTACCAACTGAGCCACAGAGGTCGATATTAGACTTCACCTAATTTGAATAATTTAATTAGAAACGTCGGTTGTGCTATCGAAACCGAATTAAAACACCCGAAATGTTACGTTTTTTCTTGCTCCTGTAAAATCATCAAAAAGCAAATACGCGGTATTTACTAGTTGCTCTTACGCGGATTCGCACGTGCAGCGACTATATATAAATTTAGCCTATGTCACTTAATGATAACCTAGCATTCTAATACGCAAAAGAATTTTCGAATGGGACGGGAATAGGGAGATTAGGGAAGTTGGGCCACCGGTAAACTCATTCATTGAACGAAACACAGCACAACGCCGTTTCACGCCAGTTTTCTGTGAGGCCATGGTATCCGGTACTCCGGTCGAGCCATCGTAGGGAAGAAGAGAATAGGCCGGTAAAATAGTTGACTACATATAATACAGTAATATTCTAAACCGCTGTCCACTGATGTTGTGTGCCAAAACACAGTTAACTCTTAACCGTGGTTTTGTTAATCGCGTTTAATGACAAGTTATGCAACATGTACCGCGTGTTAACGGAATAGCGTTTATGACTTAGATGTCCTTACGATTATGACTACCCGATAACAAATTGAAAATGTGGGCCGTTATACAGTTAAGCGGAATTTAAAGGAATGCATTGAACAGGGCAGTTGCGTGTTAGACAAAATTTATTGAATGCAAATTATTATGATAATGAGCTAAAAGATATACAGAATGACAAAAAATCTTTGAAATGATGAGAATTAAGTGAGATATTAGCGTTGATATGTTCCGTTCAGTGAGTGAGTGAGTTTACCGGTGGCCCAACTTCCCTTATCCCCCTATCCCTATTCCCATTCCCTATTCTCTCATAAAGGCCGGCAACGCGATTGTGACTCGGATGTTACGAGTGTCCATGGGCGACGGCAGTTGCTTTCGATCAGGTGACCCGATTTCACAACAAAAAAGGGTGCTTAATTTTTAACACCGATTAGACAAATGGTCAGTCAATACATGCGAAATTCATTTATTATGGTAACAATACCAATGAGAATCTAATTTATTGACGCAAAGAACTCTTCTATATAACTTTGCATCTCAGATTGAATATCTATTCCTGTTTCTTTATAATGGATCCTCTCGCTTTATTCAGGTTAAGTTGAAGTAAAAATAGATCTCTGTCGAGTATCGACAATCTTATAAATGGAAGACAACCTCAAAATAGTAACTCGTTTTCTTCCAATCCTTTCACCATAGCTACTCAGAATCAATAACTCGAGATCTGAAATACCAGAAGCTTAAAAGTATGAAGTTGGAGCATATGACCACGTCTACCTTAATTCTGCTAACCCATATTTAAACAGTCCAGTCCATATAATATCATAAACAAGCTAAATGTCCAAAAACATAAAACCCGACTGCAGGAACCATTGCAATTTAAACATCAAGTTATGTATATTTTTAGAATGGCTGTTTAAAGCCCTTCATTTGAATACCCTAATTCGACCTAAATAGGCGAAAAAATTTTTGTAACCTCACAATTTTGATTTCGAAATCCGCCATGCATATTATTTAATTTTTAATGTACCCAGTGTCACTTGCGCTATCAAGATGAATCTAACGATACCTCGTACGTTAAAATCCATCAAGCAGTTTAGGCTGCAGAGCGTGCCAAACAATTATACATACATACTCTCGAAGAACATAACCCTCCGGCCTCCTAAACATAATCCCAATTCTGGCGTAGTCGGGTTAAAAACATCAAATTACTTACTAAATAGTGATTTTAACGGACTTAAACGGGTTCGCCTTAAAAACTGTTCGTCAGCGCATCGAAGCCTCATCTAAACTATGAAATAAAATCTTGGACTAAAGTAAAATAACCAGGGTGTTGACAAATTAATCCTAGGACAATTAGGGGGTTTTCCGACCGGCAGTAGCGTACGTGATCACCATGGATCATCGTGGATCATCAATGATCGATATGTGTCAGTTAAAATTCATGAGCCGCGGTCACGTAGAGGGAAACCCGCAAGGCCTCCGTCTTACATAACATACAATATAAGTCTACATCATAATATGCACCAAGTCCGATTGCAATGCGGCAAGGGAGTAGTGTGAAATTTCGATTCTAGCGTAGTTTAGTTGCGCATGTTCGATACAACGATTTCTTCTTGGTCGTATTCTTCATGACTGAAGGTCGCGCCTGAGAGAGTTAGTCTCTACTCCAGTAATTACTTTTTTCCACTTTGTTAGGTCTTCTGCTTCTCTGAGGGCTGCTGTTATTTTAAGACCAGTGATACAACGATAGCCATAGATATATTTTTACCGGAAGCGTAGAAAACAACTACCATCGCCCCTTGACTCTGGCTTTTAAGAGGAAATATTTTTTTTAATTTCGCCCTTCCCTGAATTTCGTGAAATGAGTGAGTTTACAGGAACGCCCCTAAATTCTTAAAAAATAAGAGAATACAGGATAGTAGAACGTATATGATCGGCTGTCCTTGGAAACTACAATTTTCACACTTGCCAAAAAATTACTAACGCAAAAAAAAACGGCGTAGTAGTATATATTAAATATTGGTAAGGCATTTAAAACGAGTTCTAACATAATTTGTACAACTTAAAGGGCAAAAACATCGAGATAAACGCACGGAATGCTGCGATTTCCGTTCAGACAGTGCGGGGTCTAATTAACACAAAAACGAAGGCACACCTTCCAGGCCGAATGTTAATACTTGACCTTTACATTAAAGACCCACCGCAGAACGTATATGATTTGCAACCTTTATGAGAGTCACAAAACATTGGTTTTTAAGCGACTTTATAAAGATTTGAAAACAATTAATCAAGCGGAGAAACCCCCAAAAAAATGTTTTTAGACTCTACAACCACGAACCAGGTTTTAGAATTACTTACTGCCTCACTTAATTCATTTTCTAATTTTTTTTTTATAAATAACTTCTAATTTTGCAAAATAGTCATTTTCATCTTACTTCAAAATCAATTTAGATTGATTTTGAAGTAACTATTTTATCAGAATAATTCGATTTTTGAACAAAATGTGCTAAAACGAATTGTAGAGAAATTCCTTTGCAATATTGCTATTACCACCATTTTAGGTCCCCTGTTGTGGTAACTATCAAGTATCTATATTTTTTTGACAAAAAAACTAAAACAGAAAAACGAAGTGTTTGAGGGGTCAAAAACTCTTTAAAATTAAAAAAAACGTTTGAATTATAAAGGAGTTTTTGACCATTAGTTGTTAGGTCTCTATGGTAATCTGAACGAATTGATTTGGGTTCATAAGATTTTGTACTGCAATCGATTAAGGCCCGGTTTACGTTTAATTAAGTACAGTAGCGAGTTAACAAAACGGTCAGCTAAAAATTTTGTAGTATTAAGTGACGTTCAAACATAGGCGAGTTAAGTAATCATAAGTTGCTGGTTCGATAACAAGATAAGTCTTTATAAATAACTCAATTACTGCCTACAAACTAATTACATTTAATATTTTACTCAACTAAATACCTATTTTATTAAAATTTTTGAAAAATTAAATATTATAATATGAACTGCACTAAACTCAAACGTCTACACGCTGGTGAGTTAAGTTGGCGGGGCGCGGGAGACGCGAGAGGGGTGGCACTTCACACTTAACTCGCCAAAAAATAGGATCGCGTTCTATTTAAGCCAACTTAATTAACAACTTACAACTTAACTCGATTTTACCGTACAAACGTCAAAAATAACTAAACTCGCCGATCGCGCAAGTTAACTTGCAACTTAACTAATTTAAGTGTAAATCGGCACTTAGTAGAAAACACAATTGTATTTTCCAGTAATCAACTACCTTTGATAGTGGGAGTATCGTCGCTGACAAGGGCTCTTCACGGTAGGTGGGTCCCGACATTTTTATATGCTCAGGGTATGATGACATAGTATTAGTTGTGACTTGTGAGCACATAAAAATACCGGTGGAGTAATAGCAGCTTGTAATGGTGGTCGGTAAACACTGATGTCATTACTTTGTCTAGAATCTAAACAATCACAGCGTATGTACGAGCTAATTCGTAACGCAACTTTAACTCGCCAATGCAAACATAATTGAAGTCATACGTGGAGGAAGCAGATGACTAACATTTTAAAAACTTCCGGATTTTTGCGTTAATGGACGCTTTTGGACCCGAAAAATCATTTGAAATTAAAATGTGGGTTTGATATGGTTTGATGTATAGATACACTGGATAGATGATAAAATAGGTAATTTACAAGATTTTTCAAATGTTGATGGAAAAGAATTAGTTTATACTCGAAGGTTGCAAAATGTTAGTTGTCCGCTTCTCCCACCTATGCCGTCGATTGCTCTTTCAGCGTTGCTTTTCCTACAGTTCCTACGCACCATCAGTTATTATCAAAACAAATAGATGAAACTCGAAGGTATAAGTCCCGGTAAGGTATAAGCTCTACTCTCAAATGCCTCATTCAATTTATTCGGACTCGACCGTGTGTTCCTACTTTAAAAGGCGTTCTACACGGCGGGAACAAACTTTCCGCAAAGGTGACCTCTGCGGAAAGTCTGTTGGTCAGACAATTTTGCGTGTTTTTGGGCGTTCTACACGCTGGACAAAACATTCCGCAATGATGACCTCTGCAGAAAGTCTATTGAGGAAACAAATTTTATGTTTGTTTCTGATTAGTTCGTTTAAGTGTACGGTGCGGTTTCTGAGTACGATCCCTGTGGAGTTGATTCAGTGTCAGTTGACGAACCTGCGTCGTTTGGTCAGAATATTTTAATTATTAAATCTATCGGCTGGGTCAAATAAACAGGATATGGTAGCTTTAGTAATAACTGGAATAGCGCGAGTTGCGACCATCTTACTTCCACAATCTGGCCCCGACTTAACTTCCCCGCATCACGACAAACCAGGTTTTAAATAGATTAACGAGCAAAATAGTTAACCCATCCTGCCCGCCCGCAATTAAAACTTGACATCACTAAATAGCAGAACAAACTCCCCCTGTTTATTGTTCGGACGGTAACGAAGCCGTAACTCGATCAGCGGTCAGTATCGACAATCAACTGAGCCAACAGTGAGAGTCAACATTGATATTGATACAACTAACTCGCGGATTGTTTTTAGATCCCGGGATCCCGGGATGGGTAAATATATCTTTGTTTCCCCGGTTTTTTGTGTGGTCAGTGTGTGTGACTGTTGTAGAGGTATAAACGATTAAACGTTAATGTGTGGACAATTTCTTTGGGCTTTGTGATCAAATTCCTTTCCTTTAAAGAAATCCCTGATCAACTTCAATGGAGATTTCAATAATACATCATTAAATTAAATCCATACTAATATTGTGAATGGGAAAGTGTGTTCGTTTGTTTGTTCTTTCTTCACGTCGTGACGGAACAACTTTTTGACGTGATTTTTTGTATAAAGTTAGTTGGGGCTGGAAAAGGACATGGCTACTTTTACTGCAATTAAACATCTCATTTCATTGGTATAACAAATAATAACAAACTTATTTTAGCGCAACGGAGTTGCGGGCATAATGTAGTCCAACAATAAATATTTCTTAGGGCTCCGTTTAATCCTACTTTTAAAAAGGATATTCTTAAACGAGAATAAAAAATTTTCTTTCAAGAATTCATTGTATTTTATTTAATTTTGAAGATATTTTATTACGTCATACTAGGTATAATCACAACCATGCCAATAATATAAAAAGAGATTCGCATGCATCCAAACACGCCGAAATAAAAGATAACGAATCAAAGGAGCTGACAGCGCCGAAGATATATTATATAAAAAAAAAAACTTGCGAATACGAGTCCAAACAAAAAGCCCGTATTACCTATTCATGGGTCGGTACACCAAAGCCCCAAAAAACCGGGGAGATTGATATATCCTTCTAATTTGCCTACGTTACCAATAAAATATGTCATATTATAATACGGAGCGCCGACAGGCTTTTGAACGAGGCATATCCGGGAAACACAAAAAGGGAGACTCCGATTCAACTAAAGATCCTCCCAATTAAATGCCGAGAAAGGCTTAAGTGATGGGGGCTCCGAGGGCCGTAAATAAGTTTAGTGGATTTTAATTATGGTAATCAGGATGTCCTTTTCTCATTTCTTTTGTGGTCTAATTCGTTCGAGTTCTTGCCAATTGAAATGTGAACTGCTTTTGCAATTGATTGAGATTCCATCTATTTTGTATGAGTGTTCTTTGGTATGTTTGCCGGTCTGGGGTTTTAGCTTGAGAGGCGATCTTATTTTACGATCTTTGTTGTGAATAACCATGATAGGCACCAAGATTCCGAAGATTTTGTTTGTCCTTCCTGCACGCGCTAATGAAGCAACTTGGCTTGATTTTTGGCAGAGTCTTAGTTAAAAGAATAGAAAGTCACAAATGATACTTTTGGTCTTGGAAAAACATCATGTTTGTAAAGGAGCTAACATGAATGTTCATATTTCTTTTAGATATTATTATTATATTAAGGGCCTGTTACACTACCTACATATAGTCTACCTACAACTTTATTTGACAGACGTTGTATGGGGTATCTGTCGAAAAAGTTGAGCCTATTAGAAACTTTAATAGTAAGCGGTGAAACATGCCCTAAATATATATTATTGTATTAACATACAATATTTGTTTATATACTTTTACTATTACATATTATTTTTAATAGAAAATAAAAACGAGAAAACGGATTACCACCGCCCATAGACACTCGCAACATCAGGTTAAAGGTGCGTTGCCGGTCTTCTAAGAGGGAATAAGCTCTCTTCTTGAAGGTTTGCAGGTCGTAACGGTCCGGAAATACTGCTGGTGATTGTTTATTCCAGAGCTCTACTGTGCGAGGCAGAAAGTTACGCGAAAATCGCACTGTGGAAGACTGCTATTCATCAAGACGATATGGGTTATTTACATAATTTTGTACTTGATTTTTGTTGTTGGCCTCTGGAGACAGCAAACTCCCTACTCGACCAAGGACTTGGTGGTTTCTGTTCTTCGTAGCCATTTCAGTGTTCCGTTCTTTTATATGATCGGTTGACGTCTCCAACTTTTTAATAAAACTAGCTACATCGTGCACCCGTATTAGTGTAATTAAATGTATATATTTGAAATAGCAAATATTCTAGGCGTTTATACCAATAGAAAAAATGGCGTTAACTTTAAATGCAAGCGCAATCCCATCATAATTTACTCAACAACTTATAACTGTACAATTTACAACTATTTGCATGCTACCATGTCAATTACTGTAACGATTATATCTAGAGCTATCATTACGAAGCGCGCGAAAAGGCAGCCATGTTTGTACCGAAGTGGCAACGACAGCTCGCATGTGATCCCAATAGAATTAGTATCGGTAATTAGTCGAATTATCGCGACCATTACGGTGCCATTATAACACAATTACGCATAATTTTCCTAGTGTTTTTGTAGCGATAAATTATCCGGTCCGCCGTTTGTGCTGCCGGTTGGAACTAATTTATTTACTCTGCGCTCGATGTACTGGAGGAGACGTTGAGAACGTGTACTAAGAAATAACAGTATGGCTTAGTTCGATAAAAATTGATTTGAAAACAATACACAAAGAATATGATTAGGTTAACCTTCTGATATTACGAGCATGAAACTGTGACTGTGCCTAAAAATTGTACTTTTTTTCGTCTATGGTCTCTCTTACGGTCACCTCTTTAAGTTAATTCTGGAAGATTATTATGCATACTTCGAGCAGAGAAGAGGTTTTGATGCCATAAAAAATATGGCTTTCAAGTATTCTAATGACAACTACGCTCAACCGACACGGTTGATATATAGGAAACTTTGGCAAAGTTTATGAAATCGTTAATACAAATCATGTACAAAGAACACGCATACTTTTAGTTCAACCCTCACAGACGCAGCTCGTCTATCCAGAATTAGATAATTTTGCCTTTCTAATGTTATTTTCGACGCATTTCGCATTTTGGCCGACTCGACCGGAGTGATACCACGGCCTCACAGGAAAGTGGCGTGAAACGGCAATGTTCTGTGTTTCGTTAAGTGAGTGAGTTTAGCGGTGGCCCAACATCTCTTAATCCCTCCTATCCCTATTCCCTCATAAAGGCCGGCAATGCACTTACGACTCTTAGGATGTCACGAGTTTCCATGGGCGACGGCAGTTGCTTTCCATCAGGTAACCCGTCTGCTCATTTGCCCCATAGATATAAGAAAAAAAAGTCTAATAATATGTATCGTATCCAGATATCCACCATCCACGCTAGTTGGGGTGACGGTTGTAGCTTCACTACGGCTTTACGCGGGCATTTTGTACCTCTCCGGAATCCGCGATCGTTATGTCACTTCTAGGAAAATCCTGAACAGACTTACTGAATTCATTAATTTATACAGCGAGTTAAATAAATTTACTTACTATGTAGCGTATGCACTATCAGAAAATTGATAGACAAGAAAATCGTCGCTGCGCGTATGAAACCGCATAAGAGCAGTCAGTAAATACCGCGTAACAGCAAAACGCGCAAAATTCAAGTATCTAAACGCCTATTGGCTAATATTAGACCTCACCTGATTTGAATTATCCAATTAGGAACGTCGATTGTGCTATGGAAGCCGAATTAAAACACCCGAAATATTACGTTTTTTCATGCTTCTGTAAATTCATCAAAAAGCAAATACGCAGTATTTACGAGTTGCTCTTACGCGGATTCGCACGCGCAGCGACGAAATGATATGTCATAGACAGTAGTACCTATACCGGTAGATTCGAACTGTTCGGTAGTCCTTATGTCGTGCTTATTATGTAATGTTTCTTAGTGGAATAGTGGATCTTGGCTCGGATGTCGTGGGTTTGATTCGCGCGTTGAAAACTTGTTGTTTCCAAGTTTGGTTAAGACAGGCAAGCTGATCACCTGATTTTCTGACAAGCGAGATGAATCATGGGCATATAAGAAGTCGATCCTGCGCCTGTTCTCTGTGAGACTCGTCGACTGTCCCACTGAGTAAGACTTATGACAGTCAAGTCAGTCATGAAAGAGAGACTCTACTGCATACACACTTGACCACGACTTAAAATTATAGTGCGTAACGTAAAATTAATATTAAATATGTAATTTATACCATTAAAAAATAGCATAAAAAATATTTTTATTTCCAAATGTGTGTAGTTTTATTCTTCCACATGTTTCAAAAGAAGCAAAAGACGCCCGAAAGCGTAGGGTAGCATGCTTTTGTCGTAGAAATTGCAACGGAAAATAACTCTGGATGGTATTTAATATTAATTTATTAAAATGTATCTGGTAATGGTCATCGTGACTCCACCGTAGTATTTAATGAACACATTACTTTGCATTCAAACAAAAGGTTTTAATCTAGAATTAGCGGCAGTTTATTCATATTCGTGATTGGAATTTATGTTAATAAAAACATATTTCTTACCACGAACCTCATTTTTGGTCCAAATATGAAGTAGCGGGAAAATGAGAGGTTAGGTTAAAGGATAGTTTATATTGAGTAACTAGTTGGTACCTGCAACTTCGTTGAGCAAAAATTTGCATGTCCCCAGGGAACAGTACATTTTCCCTGGATAAAAAGTATCCTATGTGTCGCTCAGAGTTAATAGCTATTAAACAAAAAAAAGATTTATTCAAATCCGTCCAGTAGTTCCGGAGACAACTGTTTTTTGTCGATATGTGTTCTATTACTGCTCCTTAGCAGCTCTATGATATCTGATTTGGATATTTGTCTTCTGAACACCGCGCCCACGTCGCATTGTTTAGTGTTAGTTTTAGTATAAATATGTATGTTAGTCTGTAAGGTATTTAAAATGTGGGTGTAAATATGCCTGAAATAAATGGTAAATAAATAAAGATTAATATATAGCAAAAGAGGCAAACTCAAACACAAAAGGTGCGTAGTACAGCCTTTTCTTTAGTCATGAATCCGTTCACAGATATGAGGTAATAAAGAATAATATAAAATTCAAAATGAGCGCGAAAAACATTACCCTCCTTAGCAGTCGGGAAAAAGAAGTACGCGAACAAAATATATTTCAAAAACTTTTATTTGTTTATGATATAATTTACTAGTGTGTTGGCACTGTTACAATGCATATCATATTACTTTGATTTGTCGTCTGGCAATGTGCCTGGTGAGTGCCTACACATGATATTGAAATATACTTTCAACTTTAACACTTTATTGTTACTTTAGTTACTTAGTTGTTTATTTTCTCAATTGTAAATTCTATGGTGTAGATAATTTTATGGTTGATTAAGTCTTTAACTCAATCAACCATAAAATTATCCACACCATAGAAATATCTTAAAACCTTTAGTAAGTTTCAATTGCCGAGAGAGAGCCATGCTTCAGCACAAACGGACTAGCTCGGCAGATGAAATACCACAGTCTTGCAGAAAACTGTCGTGAAACAGCACTGGCTTTCGTCGAAAGCCCAACTCCTACTTATTACATATCCCTAATCCCTTAGCCTAAACAAACGTAAAAGATCGGCTACGCAATTGCAACTTTTCTAATGTTAAAAGTGTTCAGGGGCGACCGCAGTTGCTTTTCGTCAGGTGACCTGTCTCCTCGTTTGGTCCCTAATTACATTCCACAAAACGATGTACAATATTACATCTCAACTTGTAATCCAGTGAATAATATAATGAATGATTACAATATACATTTTCTCCCTTGACAAATGACACCATTAAATCTACAAACAATTATTGGGAAACTGAATGACACAATCCCCATAACTCAAGAGAGGATCAGCGTGCGAAAATCATCCCTAACCATAATTTATATTGCACCCTTGTGCGACCGGAAACGGCGGCCATTTTGTCGCGCCACGCGGCAGGAAGCGCACGCGCATCGCTAAGTCACTTCCGGTTCGGTCGTCGCCGGCGTTTTAGATTTGAGTTTAGAACTGATTCGGTGTTGAAATTTATTATGGGGTTAATCTGTCGGAGCGTGTCATAATGTTGAATGTTGGTGATATAAATTTAATGAAAATGAGTTAAGTGAACACCCTTTATTGGTATTTTATAGAGCTTGTGTAGTATATTATCAAGCAGATTTATAGCCTAAATTAGATTTTATGTTATAACTAGCTCTTAGGGAACACCTTAGTACTAAAGAGAACCCGCATGCAATTTCGTGATAAATGAGTAAGTGACATTTCGTATTTATATTTATATACTAGAGGTCGCCCTGTGATCGAAATTCGACCATAAATATTTCTAAATTTAATCACAGACTTTAATTTGTCTTGAAGGTGTCGTTACCAGGTCATTAAGTTTTATTTAAAAAATCAATGACTTCAACCATAAACAAAAGAGATTTCGTGTATGATTATCGTGTCATGTCAAAATATTGTAGTGTGAGTAGTGTGCGTAGCATTTTATTTATTAAAAATATGCAAGAATAAAGTATATTTTAAAATAATATTGGTATTCCACGCTCCTCCTCCATATTATTTATAACTGGAAGAAATTTATTGCTTTTACATCCACGCGTCTTTTTTAAAAACGGGTACAAAGTTATCCGCTCGCGTATTAATACAACTTTTAAAACACCTACATTAGTGCATTGATATTTCGTATTGTGTTCAGAGTTCACCAACCCGGAATCCCTCCATCAATCCTTACACCAGCACCGAACACTGAATGGCACACCTTACTGCGAAACATTTTCTGAAGCAAACAGAAGACATTCAGGAGTTTTATAGAGTCGAAGTTATCACGATATCTACAATCCACAAATTGCGACGCTATACAGACTGCCGATACAGATCTCACCCTGAAAGAGCCCAGCTCAGCCATTCACGAGGCATTCAGGCGAACAAACAGACAGACAAGCCGGCACAAACACTCGGTGAGATCAAAGCGCGATAGGATACAAGGCGGCTTTAATTTGGCGCCAACTCGCCCGCGCCATTTTGTATGTATTCACACTTCCTGAAAGCGCCCTAGAACGATTCGTCTTATGGGACCATCCATAAAGTACATCACACGTAAAGGGGGTTAGGGGGTGGACGAAGTGTGACATGGAGTGACAGGTGGTAAGAGGGTCCCCAGTTTTGTGACATCACATTACAAAATTTAAAAATTTGTGTAGAAATTTCAAATATTTGTTCTGAGGAATGTATACATATGTATATATATATTCCACAAATTTCACAATTTTCAGAACCCTCCCCGGGTTCTGAAAATCGTGAAATTTGTGTAACGTACTTTATGAATGGTCCCTTTGTTGAGTCGTAGCATTGATTTTTTTGAGCCAGGAAGGAAATGATTTTCTCTTGTCTACGGAATCGAGAAACTTGATGCATAGATTGCAGACCTAAGTAATTTGGTCAATGGAAAGAAATTATTTTCTCTTAACTACGCACTATCAAAAAAGTTGATTCATAGCCAGGCTACCGACCTAAGTTAATCGCGTTATGTCAAAGCCAGCCGACAGATCAACGCTAACTGATTGCAAGATAATAATTGTATAATAGGGGAAATTGAAAGAGAGTTGTCGGATCTACGTCATTTGGTCGGACTATGTCAATTGCATTTATGTCGTGATCTGTCGGCCGAGTTTGACATAGCCCGTCCAAATTACTTACATCTGCGATCTATATCTGTTTTAACTTCTCTGATTTTACATTGAAGTGTGCAAACTATAAGGCATAAGTCGCGGACGTTTTGTATGGGCTGTCAGCCGCGTCTGACGTCAGTCGCGGACGTTTCTGTATGGGCTGTCAGCCGCGTCCGATCAGTTTGTTTTCAGCTTAAAATTTGAAGAAAAAGAAAAGAAGTCATAATAAACCATAAAACATGACAAGTATAGGTAAATATCGTACAATTCCTCGACCAACTTGGCACATAAAGTGTTTATGGGTTTTCATTATTCATATAGTGGGGCTGTGGGGCGAGGGTGGACGTTGTCTCTGCTGCAGGTGACGTGAATTCTTGATGCAGTTTTGTTCAAACACAAGGGAATTCGACATCGTGGAAGGTTTGAAAGAAAACCATCAGTATTTGTCAGTTTATGTCTCGCCTTCATTTGTTTTTTTTTTTATAATTTAGAGGAGAGGAAGAGTTTTGGCGGGACGTGAAAAAGTGATGTTGTGTTTTTGCATTTCTTCGCTAAGTTTGAGTTGTTTCGGATTTTAATGCGTTATAGTGGTAGAACATCAAACATTAAATATTCGTTATCATGCACAAGTGTGAGAAAGTGATACAACTTAAAGAAACGTGCTTTTTATGTATCCCTCCAAAACTCCAATAGAAATTTTAGTGAAGTGTCTACCAATTTACTAAATCTTGACGCTTTGAGTGCACTGACGATTTATCTTGACTTTGACTAGACTTTAGACTTGACGAAATATTGTAACGTTGCTAAAATTATTTGACTAATTTTATGGCGCTACGGCTATATAACTTTTGCTAAAGTTATATAGCCGTAGCGCCATAAAAAGAAGATAAAGATAGAGGAGAGGAAGATGATAAACCTTCAATCATTGAGAAGAATGAGCTGAGCAAATAATACACCAAGCAAATAAATAAATCTGTCTGTCTGTCTACCTCTTCACGCCTTAACGTCTGAATCGATTTTCCTGAAAATTTGATTACTTCGAGCCCGAAAAAGGACATAGAATACTTTTTATCTCGCAAAAATGTACGGTTCCCGTGCGACAAATGAATTTAGGGCATTATCTATTTTTAAATACTGTATTCAGCATCTCTACGTTCGTAATTTAAAAACAGTGATCTATTATTTCAAGCCCTAATATCTTGTTTACACGTATCAAGTAGATAAGAAGGTAACTAAATTTTAAGTAACTTAATTCTAAGTGACTTAATTTTAAGTGAACTTAATTCTAAGTGACTTAATTTTAAGTAAACTTAATTCTAAGTGACTTAATTTTAAGTGACTTAATTCTAAGTGACTTAATTTTAAGTATATGTCCAAACGTATTTAATTAGTTAAGCTCTTCAACTGGCAAGCGGCAAGCGATTATTTTTTACAATAATTGCTTGACTTTTTTTTATATTGGATTGACTTAGTGGAACGAAAACGAATTTGCCACGGGCCTCGAACGGTATAGTTACGCCACTGGCGGGAACCGTACATTTTTCCGAGATAAAAAGTATTCTGTTACCTTACTCAGGACTCAAAGTTTTCAAATTTAATAAGCGCCAACGACTATTTTATTGCAAATCATGACCAATTCAAATATCGTCAAAAACTATAACTGTCGTCTTGCGCTCGGCAAACCTCTTTAAATTTGCCCTCAAATCTAACTCTAGACATGCCCTCATATGAATAGGGAATTTGCGTGTAAGATAAAATTTATTGAATACAAATTATTATGATAGTGGGCCTAAAGATTTACAGAATCACAAAAAATCTCTGAATTCTGTTGAGAAATAAGTAAGATATTAGCGATGTAAGTTTTCTACCCATCTC
>JAOTAV010000014.1:601454-648122 GCA_026546445.1 Cyclargus thomasi | reverse complement strand
CAATTATCCGAAAAAAAAATGGTTTTTTTTTTTCGGATAATTGAACAGTGTTTATATAGCTGTATAACTGTATAACTCATGACAGTTACTAGAAAAATAACAAAGATTTTTTTATTTTTCTAGTAACTGTCATGAGTTTGTGTTTGTTTGTGTCGGCTTACCGTAATATATACCGTAAAATAAAAAGTACCATTCTTAAAAAAAATATTTTAAAAATCTTCTGGAAAGTGTCAAGCGGAATACCGCCGCGATCTAGACAATAGTTTATGTCGCGGGCGTTTTGTATGGCCTGTCAGTCGCGGACGTTTTTGTATGGGCGACATTTTTGTATGTCAGTCGGGTTCGATTAGTTTGTTTTAAGCTTAATACTTTTATACTGGAATTTTTACAGAACAACTATTCAACAAGTGTTTACTTTGTGGTAAGGTCTTTAAAAATTATTACATAACACAGAAAGTCAGTTATTGGGTCATAATTCAAACATTATTTAATTCAGTTATACATATCCATTCCATAGTTTATTTTTTTGTAAATATTAATAATTATGTTTCTTCCTTTTGTTTTTTCAAAGGAGTTGAACAGTTTTCAGTTGAATAGGTACATATTTGACTGATATATGGAGGTTAATTACTGAATGTGGCATCTGCTCAGTCCATCAGTATTATGGACGCAAATGTCATAATTTGATTGACATGGTGTCAGTCCCAGATTGACAGTCTGAAGTGATGCCAGATTAGAGTATGGCAACTCCTTCTTAAGGAGTAAGACAACTATAACCGTTTTGGGTCTCAGTGAAAAAATCCATCTCCATTCAAATTGTATGGAGACCGATATTCGTATCGCACACCTTAACAGAGCGTGCCTGGCCTCAGGGAGGATGCACCAGGGCCCGGCAAGCCTTCGACAGTGTGACTACAATGAGAAGATTTCTACTTTTTAATACATATTAAACAGATAATTGAAACAGTTTATATAAACAATATTTTATGTTAGTTTTAACCATGTAGAATACATTGATATATAAAGGGAATTTTTTTGGTAGAAGCTAAAACTAGGTTTAATAGATTACAGTAGAAATAGAATAATATAGCAATGTCTTTATATATTCGGGGCACAAGTGATTTAAAGTGGTCACACTGACGTATTTAAAATCTGTCAACGCAATGAGACCCAGCCTGTCAAAGATCCGCGGGAAAAGTGGCGGATACTAATACAGTCATTTTTTGTTGGATATCCACAGTAATGCCATTAATGTTTAGTAAAATCAATTAAGAAGTAACAGCACCCTGAACAGGGTCAAATTTCTGTGGCCTGGTGCTAAAAATGCCAAAATATGTTTTTGTATGAAACAAGATTGTAATGCCTGTCTATTGTAAAAGTATGATATAAATTATAATGCTCATTACTAAAAGTAATTATATTGGCTTTTTTAAGCACCAGGACACAGATTTAATCCTTTGAGATTAATTAACAATTTTGCCAAAATTTTGTGTAAATATACTTACTTAATCCTCAGCTGTGCTCTCATCAGCAGCTGGTGTATGCCATGTGAGCCTCTCTTCATAAAACTGGATGACAACCTGCGGACACCGCACGTTAGCCTGCTTGGCTGGTACCAAATCAGCTTCATCCGTACCCTGCCACTTCATAAGGAACATCAACTCCCCACTACTATCAGTAGCACCTGAAAATGACAAGTTCAAAATTGAATTCCAAGTACATTTGGCAAAAAAAATTGTAAAGAATATAATTTTTTTTTTGAGCAAAAAAATAATCTCACCAATAATTTTCTCAGGTTCCAAGCCTCTGTCAAAACCAGAGGCCTTTTTGTCATCACTTTTGCTTTTCTTGGCTCCCTTTAAATCAGGGGTTGCCGCACTGGACTTTCTCTTTTTTACATCCTTATCAACCTTATTAGCTTTTCCCTCTAAAACAGAAAACCAGATTTATATTACTTTCTCAAATCACAAACTATGACTAGGATTTAGAAAATCAAATCAAATGAGACCACCACCAGACAGGTCAACAAATCTGGTTGTAAAAGATCATACCAGCTTCTTTCTTTTTTCTTGCTTCTTCAAAAGCAGCTATAAGGTCCGGACAATCAAGATTCTCTTCAGGTTCCCATGTATTGTCTTCATCATTATAGCCCTTCCATTTTAAGAAGTATTCTACCTGTAATATGAAATAAATAATAGTATGTAAATATAGCTTTTGTTTCTTGCCCAAAAAAAATATCAAAATGACATGTATACCTTGCCGTTTCTAATACGCCTATCTAATACTTTTTCAACAGAAAACTCTTCTTCCCCTTCAGGTTCGTTTTCTTTCTTCTTATCAGCCATCTAAAAGCCACCAAAAAGGGTGATTATCATTAATTTTAGCCTATAACCGTGAAAGTCTGTGCTAAGGGTAATTGTTACTCTTTCATGTAAAACGACGGTATAGATATTAATGATATTTGCAATAGAGTTAGCTGATACACTGGATTACCCATAAGCTTACTTTTTACTTCTGGAAAATATTAAAATTAATTTTCTCCTAGTTGTACAATATATTATTTTGTAAATACAAAGCTCAGATATTGCAAACACCACAAGTTGCGATTTCTTGTGATAAAACTTGAATACTGGTGGTTTTTCGCTTCAACTTTAACATAAACAACAAATTATGCCGCACATCGCGCCATTTTGATTTATACACAAAAGTAAAAATCTTTTGCATTGAATATTTCTGTAAGTATGCAATAAAGAGTTTTATTATTATTTGCAGACGTGTGTATTAAAACCTAACATTATTTCTTACCTTTAAATTGTGAAAATATATTCAAAAAGTATTAAAATTGTCACTTCGTAAGCCAAACACGCGCTCCCCCTACGTATTTTTTTTTTGGTAAATTCCACCATAAATAAAGGTACTAAATTCCACAGACTACTAAGGCCCGGTTTCCACATTGCTTAGTATAGTGACAAGTGTTTACTGTTTAGGCCCGGTTAGTCCGGCTTACATTTAATTAAGTACAGTAGCGAGTTAACAAAAAGGTCTGTTAAAAACTATTTATATGGCATTAAAATTTTTGATAAATTTAATATTATAATGTAAATTGCACTAAACTCAGAGGTCTGCACGCTGGTGAGTTAAGTTGGCGGGGTGCGGAAGACGCGAGAGGGGTAGCACTTCGCACTTAACTCGCCAAAAATAGGACCGCGTTATATTTAAGCCAACTTAATTAACAACTTACAACTTAACTCGATTTTACCGTTCAAACGTCAAAAATAACTCAACTCGCCGATCACGCCAGTTAACTCCCTCCCTCAAAGAAGTCCCTCAAAGGGCAGGCAGTCAGGCACCGCCTAGTTTGGGGGACCGTTAAATTGCGTATGATCTGTAAAAATTATTTTGGTCCATAAATATTTTGTATTTGTATTTTGTTTGTAACTCGCAACTAATTAAATCAAGTGTAAATCGGCCTTACGGTAAAATCTTAAATTTTAAATTTAATTTTATATATAATAAGTTTGTAGGCAGTAATTGAGCAATTTGTGAAGACTTATCTTGTTATCGAACCAGCAACTTATGATTACTTAACTAGCCTACGTTTGAACGTTACTTAATACTTACTACTAAATTTTTAGCTGACCGTTTTATTAACTAGCTTAATTAAATGTAAACCAGGCCTAAGGTACATTAAATATTATTGTTGCAAAATGTTTTTTGATACCTTATCATACTTTATTCTGTGTACCTATTTTGGATTATATGAGTACTGACCACTGACCAGCCCCCTGATTTAGGAATCAGGGGGCTGGTCAGTGGTCTTGCCTAATACAAAATAAAATCTGACAGCCGACGTAATGTTGCTAGAACATACTCATGTTTATGTTTTGTAACTATAGAGGGCGCACAAAGTAAAGGCTGCTGAGAAATTACTCAGTACGGGAAAGTTTTATTTAATTTACAAGTAAATTGTAAAAAAGGCGTTTATACAAAGAAAATGCAAAATATGGACTGAATAGTAAAAAACTAGTGAAAACAGTTATGACAAACAATAAAGTGTGTGCCTTATTTAACCAAAAGCTATAATCTCTTATTAACCCAACGCCATTTTGAGGCGAAATTTTGTATTGTAAGTGCCAAGTATTTCGCAATATTTTCCTTCTAAAGCCTATGTTTAGGGTCAACTGCATTTATAAAACTTTAGTTCATGCAAAAACTCATGTGTTGGTATCATATCATACTAGAACGACACTGCCCACTGCGTGATCGAAACCTCGGCCGTTCCTAGTGGGTTGGTGATCTGTCTGCTGTGAGAGCTCTAATTAGATTAAATGCATCGGGTGCTTGTTTACTGTCACATTCAGTGCAAATGTAAATTATCAATACCTAACAAATTTGTCGAGGGGGGTACGGTGCGTGTGGCGTGGCCCGTTATCGGTTTCAGTTTCCGATTGTTGCAGATAGTGGGTGCGGAGGATGGGTCGCGGCGGCGGCGGGAGTGCTCTAATTAATTGACGGACACTGCCGGCTCACAGCTGGCGCAAGCAGTATGTACACTTAGCAAATTTTTTCTTACAAAATCAATGACATAAAACACTGTTTTTGTGATTCAATGTTAAAATAATCATTTTTAGCTAATTCAGTTATTACAAATTGAGATATGTACTCACAATACTATGAAAATTCTTATCAGCATTTTTGTTCTATTCTTCACACTCACCTAAAAGGCATTGTAAAGTAAAACTGCAATTTTTAAACTAAACATATGTATTTGAGGCTTTGGTTTTAATACATTACCCAAATGAAAGCCCTTGGATAAATCAGTAATATGCTGAAGACTTAATTCCGCTCAAAATGTATTGATATAAATAAGTGTTAAATATAATGTCGAATAAAGTGTTATGTTTTGAAAAAAATTAACTCCAAGTAAATGATACTAATATGTAACGATAAATCAAAAACAGTTTTCAGAAACAAAATGATAATTAAAATTGATTATGATCAATAATGCCTTGTAAATACCATAAACTTTTAATGATCTATAACTATGATGGATGTTTTTATGTATCAATTTATGTTTTGAACAAGTTAAAGCTGTATACAGTGCAATTGTAATATAAAAACCCTTAGTGTAAAAACTTCCTTTATGTTACTAATTATTTTGTAATTTTCTTGAATTGTCAATATGAGTTGAACATGAAATGTACCTGAACATTACTTTTCAACAAAACACAACCAGTCTATAATCAATTTTAAGTATCAAGAAAAATTTTGCTTCTTTATACTAAACTAGCTTTTGTCCGCGGCTTCGCTTCAATAGAATTGAAAAATTGGTAAAAATTCGATTTTTATTCAAAAACTGGATGTGTTGTCAAAACCAAAAGTAGCCTAAGTATAATTACTCTTCAACCTTTCATCTAAGTCTATGCCAAAAATCAAGTTGATTGGTTGCTTTGTGAAGGTGTGAAGGAAGGACAAACAAACACACTTTTCCATTTATAACATTAGTAAGGATTTTTAGCCAATCTAACCTCAAAATATTACAAATGTTAGTTTTCCTTTTTTTTTGCTATATTAAGGTTGTAATATGTTAAAGTTACAGTTAAATTACTTGTCTCTTATATGGACCTTGGTTAAAATTTACCCTAGTTTAAATATTTGAAGTCTCTCTAAAAGCAGCCCAATTTAGGAAAATAAAAAAAAAAGTTAAAAAGAATACATGATTTAAACAAAATCTATCATTCTTTTATTATTTAACAATTATACCTTGTAGAGGATTTTAATGAACTAGATTCCTGTAAGGTGTCTGTAAATGTTTCTGGTATGATATTTGAATCAGCAAATTAATTCCTTGTAAGTAACTTCTAATAAAAAGTAACTTAAAATTAACTTAAAAACATTGTATATTTAATGAAAGAAATAGAAAAAAAATCTCTCATTATCTCCGCTTATTATTATTATTTTTTCAGACAATTGAATGTACAGACAGACAGATGCCAAGGTAAAAAACTATACAACTGTATTGTTAAATCATCATAACATTGCTTTCATTCATTCATTTTTTGCTAACAGTAGTTAAACACTGTACTTCTTTGAAATTAATGTCAATTGTTTTGTTTAGAAAACATTGATGTAAATTTTATAAAGTGCTGATCACTTAACATATTTTATATTATGTCAAAGTCTTTTATTATGTAAGAACATAATACAAGTTTAAATAGTAAATTGTGGTAGATCACATTTGCTATTTAAGCATACATTTAAATGTGACACTATAGTTAATAAAGAAGTAGTCAAATATTAAAAAGTGACACCTGCCACTGTCTTACATACTGCATTCCTTTGTGACTATACAGGTGACAAAACTGGTGTGGCATTTTAGGATGATTCTCCTATGAGGTCAAATGGTTGCAGCTGTTTGAGTACTCAGCCACAATTATATTATTAAGCATTCATTTCAATATGAGTCTGAGATTTAAGAAAGTATTTGAAAGTGTAGGTCTATCTACTAATGATTATGATGTCTATTATTTTCCTAAACATAAGACTTTCAGTACTCTAGTAGTAGATGTAGCCTTAATTATTCAAATATTTAAATTGTTATTTGGATGTGCAAGCTTAAGAAGCTTGGTATGGGTTGGTATTTCAATTTTATTCATATTTGCTATTAGGTAGTCTGCTATGTAACATATGTACTTATGGATTTACTTAGAACTCTGGTTTATTTATTTACAAAGTTTAAGTGTTTGTTCCATTTATCATTCATGTGCTCACCATCACAAATAAAAAAACTAATACTCATTATCTAAGAGAGAATAAAGGAAGCTTACATTTTGAATTATCCCATATAGTTAACAAAAAATGTTATGGTGTCAAAGATATTTTCTTCTTACAGAACAAAATGCCTCGTCCAGGCAGTTTAAAGGACCCAGACATAGCTGAGCTGTTCAATAAACATGATCCAGAGAAAATCTTTGAAGACCTCCGTGAGATTGGTCATGGATCTTTCGGAGCTGTCTATTATGCTCGGTGCAATCTCACAAAAGAGATTGTTGCCATCAAAAAGATGTCTTATTTGGGCAAACAGAGTGAAGAGAAGTGGCAAGATATCCTGAAAGAGATTAAGTAAATATCTTACACTATCTGCCGATTTTATTTGGTCTATAAATACAATTAGTATTTATAAATATTTTAAATACAAAATACATTTAAATACAAATAATATTTGCCTTTTTGTAGGTTTTTAAAGCAACTTGAACATCCAAATACTATAGAATATAAGGGATGTTACAAACGAGAGCATACAGCATGGCTGGTTATGGAGTATTGTGTTGGCTCTGCATCAGATATTATAGAGGTGAGTTTCTACTTTTTCTTTTATCAATTATAATTGACAACATTATTATTGGTGACAATCTATTGTAAAGTTCGATTAGATTATTTGGAAAAGCTATGAATGATCTGGACTGGAATCAAGTTATTTAATGATAGTAAAGAAAAGTACTGATTTTATTTAGTCACGTAATGTAAGTAGTTCTCCCACTTATTGAAATGAAATCAAGAGCTAAAAAATAAAAATTATGTACAGAAGTGTTTAAAATATCATTTCGGTCTTTTTTTTTATCAAATAGGTGGAATATATTCTGTAGAAGTCATAAGATTCTGAGAATATAAACATATGACTGGATTGAAATATTTGAGTCATCATTTAATCAATGGCACGTCTTATCACTATTTTGATTGTTGAATTATTTTGTGAAAGTTATTTTTCTACAAGCTATACCTATGCCCTTAGCTAAAATTATTATTAAATTAAAGTAATTGTGTAAGTTTATGCAAAAACATAATTCATATTTATAGTTTAAACTTTTGTTTTGTTTTGCGGCCACTAGCAGGGAGGATCGGAATGTTAACCATACAGTCCTTTACACTGTTTGATATTATATTCTGACACCTGTTACTATATTTTTACATAAATAAATAAGCATTGAGCTCATATTGTATTAAATTTTTCGGAATGAACTACAATTATGCATTTGTTCAAATTTTAAACTTTCTAACACTAGTTTTGAACATAATTAATTTGCATGATTTATCTATTATATAAAAAAACGAGTCTTCCTTGCTGACGCTATAACTCCAGAACGCACGTACTGATTTCCATGGTTTTGCATTCGTTGGAAGGTCACGGGCTTCGTGAGGTTTATAGCAATGAAAATTCTGAAAAAATTTAAAGAGAAAAGCAGGAAGACAGGGAAAATATTTGTCGCAGCGCCATCCCTGATATACAGTCGGAGTCGACATACCATGCAGACAGTCGCAGGCTACAGCTAGATATGTTTAAAATAATATTTTAATTCCTAAAATAAATAATTTAATAAAAGTCGTTATCCATACTTCTCAGTTACTTAAGCAAAATGCTAATTAAGTTATTGTTTAAACGTAAGACCTTTTTTTTCTCACTACACGCATTAAGCGTATATGGTGGACTAGAAAGCCGATAGCTTTTAAGTTTTTTGCATAATTTACATTATTCAAATGAGTTTAAGTGCCTGTTTCACCGCTTACAGATAGTCTATTTAATTGACAGGCGCATTTGTATTTGACAGATTTTGTATGGAGAATCTGTCAAAAAGTTTGTGGATAGCCTAACGGAAACTTTAACTATAAGCAGTGAAATTTGTATAACTTACATCTTTATATTATCTCATAACGGCTACATGTTGAAGATTCAACAATTCATCAAAAATAGAATAAGGGAGTTTTTTTTATTTTGAATACATAAATTTATAAATTTAGACGAAACAATTTTCTCGTTATTGTTAAGCTTTTTTGTTACTGGATTATAAAACATACATTATATTATTATTATCACTAAATTCGCCAAAACACGTCAAACATGCGTAACTCAGTGGCTAGACATTAGAAAGCAGCCCTTTACTCGCTTACAATAATCTCACTAAAATATTGTATATTTACACTACTTCATCGTCATCAGTCTATGAAAATTTGTAAAAACTATTTGATTAGTCCAATTACTTGTATTTTCATACCTTACACTCTTAGGAGTTTCGAATATGTGTTTTATTTTTCTAATTATTAATTTGACATTATGATTATAACGTTGCCACACAAGTGACCTCGATTCGGATATAGCGGCGACTTGATCGTTTCAGTATTTTGGTTTCGATGACTGAGAGAACCCGGGGCGGCCTAGGTATGTCCTGCCCTACGGTCTTAGTATCATAAAGCGGAGAACAGGAGCGCTGAGCGCTAGGAGCCCTAACCTAACCTCTTAATGCGCCCTCTCAGAGAGCCTTCGTTGCAGACGTCCGTCGCGGCGTGCTTGTTGTTTTCTATAAATCAACGCTTTGTAAGACGGATCAACCGCCGCCCATGGCGTAAAGCCCAACAACACCCGAGCCATGCGCCCTTTAGACGCGAAACCATTACATATACTCGAGCCTTGCTGTTCTTAATTAATCTGATGACGTCAGGTACACAAGCGGCCCCTGCGCGAGGAGGAGATAGCGGCGATATGCGAGGGTGTGGTGTGCGGCCTCTCGTACCTGC
This sequence comes from Cyclargus thomasi, assembly GCA_026546445.1. Taxonomy (NCBI): domain Eukaryota; kingdom Metazoa; phylum Arthropoda; class Insecta; order Lepidoptera; family Lycaenidae; genus Cyclargus; species Cyclargus thomasi. The sequence continues at coordinate 638,552 of JAOTAV010000014.1, read as the reverse complement.
ACAGTCTGGGCCGGATCCACCGGGACATCAAGGCGGGGAACATCCTGCTCACGGAGAACGGCATTGTGAAACTGGCGGACTTCGGGTCGGCGAGCATCAAGTGCCCGGCCAACAGCTTCGTTGGCACGCCGTATTGGATGGCCCCGGAGGTCATACTGGCGATGGACGAGGGACAGTATGATGGGAAGGTAATTGCCATTGTAGAGTAAGAGCCAGAGGCAGTAGGATCTTCAATATCTTACAAAATATCATGGTGTCTATGCTGAGGCAAAAATGACAAGCAATAGTTTTGGTCGTGGTAAAATTTGATAACCGTCGTATACTGTTTCAGGCAGGACTGAAGCCGCTCGTAACTTTTTGTAAATGTCGCATTCAACATTACTTTCTTTGTCAGGTGGATGTCTGGTCCCTCGGTATTACCTGTATCGAGCTCGCCGAAAGAAAACCACCGTATTTTAACATGAACGCCATGTCTGCTCTCTATCACATTGCTCAAAATGATTCGCCTACGTTATCGGTAAGTTTTTTTAACATCATATTTATAGTATGTACATATTACAACGCCCCGCGATAAATAAAAGCCCCTCCCTATTTTTAAAGGCCCTTCATTATGTTGGACAATGAAAGATAACTATCATGTGACACTGTTCGGTCGACGTCCGCAATGGACACTCATGGACTAAATATGCTAGTTCATCTAAAATCAACATATCAATGGCGAAGTGCCAATACCTATATTACATTTTTATAAAAATTTACTTCTTTATTTCTATGATGACCATGAAGCTCATAAGCACAAAAAACTAAATTTATATCTTATCCAAAGACAAGCTGTCCATATGATTATACCGTTTGTAAATAGAGATTGATTTATTTTAAGGAAGAAAATAATTGTTTTTTTTTTGTTTCTGTAAAGTTTGGTTTTTGTCAGTTAGAAGATACACTCGGCACTTTATCGTAGATATTTTTTACACACACTCAGAGACAGGCACATAAGTGTAAATATTTTTTTTTAATAAACACTCTCTTCACAGGCACCGGAGTGGACGGACACGTTCCGATACTTTGTCGAGGCGTGCCTACAGAAGAACCCGGCTGATCGGCCATCTTCGACGAAGCTGCTGTCGCACCCGTTTGTGACGCGGCCTCGCTCCGTCAACGTGCTGGTCGACCTCATACAGAGGACGAAGGCGGCGGTGCGCGACCTAGACAATCTCAACTACAGGAAAATGAAAAAGATACTGATGGTCGACGGGGACAACGAGAGCGCTATTGGTATTTATTCTTTTCTTAGGAATGTTTTATTGCCTTTTTTCTATTGAGGTTCCATTGCTTTTTGTGGAAGCTAAAGTTGGAGTGTTTGAGCTGAATATTTTTTATGGTTTGGCTTACCTTATATAATTTATAATGTTAGCACATCTGTGTGGCTCCACCTCTGTGAAGTTATTAGAAACAAAACAACTTTCATGCCAAACATTTTTTGCTTCAAGACAAATTATATCTTTAAAAATAATTATACTTTTATGAAAACTTGGTGTGATGTTGCAAGTGCAGCTGCTTTCCATCAGGTGACCCGTTTAGGCCGTCCATCGAGCATATAACCAAATCAGCGGAAATGTTATTAGTTTTGTTAGAAACAAAATTCCGCCCAAAGCCATTGCGCTCTGATTCGAGGAAGTATTAAGGTACACACAGGCCTCTCATTGGTTCGTACTGTTTTACTACGAGAGTACTGGTTGGCGATTCATTTATCAGTGGTAATAAACTGATAAGTTTTAGACACGGATGGCTCACATAATACTCTATTGGTTATATATGCTCGATGGGGCCGTCTAATTCTTAAAATTCTCGTGTCACATCGCAAGATGCCCTAGTCCTCCTAAACGGTTCTACTGATTTTAATTTACTTTAACAGGCATATTGAGTGAGTCTGAGAATAAGCTACTATATTTTTTTTAACGCCTAACAAAATGGGCATGGGCCAGCTAGTTCATATAATATTTTATATTGCTAGTTACACAGGCTGAGCAGCTAGTTTTTGTATATAAAATATGTGTACGTGTTCAGGGGACAGCGAGGAGGCGGCCGAGGAGCCGCTGGGCGGAGACAGCTCTAAGTCCAACTCTGCGACGTCCGAGCATAGCCAGCACAGCGTCGCCGCCGCCTCCAGCCAGAGCTCCTCCTCCGGCAGCCTGAGACGAAGACACCACAATGTATGTACCAGTGAAGCATTTACATTATTAGTTTAGACCACTTTATGTTACTACAAAAGCTACTGATTTCCTGGAACGCTGCTGCCCCCTAGGTTGCCAAAGGCCATGGCTCTTTCACAGCTGCTTATAAATCCAGGCCTGACATACACACACTTGGGTCTATTTCGCATGCACGGATAGAGCGGACCGATTTGTTGCTTTGTATTTATTTTTATGGTACTGTGAGCACAGGATCGGCACTTCTGCGTCTGATACCTTTATGTTTGCTGATCAATTCATTCCCATTAAAGCCTTATTTTGAATTTCGAACTTTTTAAGTTATGAAGGATGAGCCACATATTACGTCACAGCTTAAGGGAAGGTGACACCAAATGTGACCGGACAACAGACATTTTATATGTTTTAAAGATGTGTCACATTGGATTTATCAATTTCTAAATTTTATGGTGACATGATTCGAGGATGACTGCTTGTTTTATATATAAGTTGATAGTAGATTGATATGTAAGTTAATTCTAGCTATAGCATTAATAATAACTAAATGTTGAATTCTAGTTGTTGTAAAACATGTGGAATATTATTTTACCCACAATACAAACAATAATATTGTTTTAAATGAGTCACACGATCTGTCGTATTTAAAAAATTGTTTAATTTTCATGCTCATTTTGGTAATAATGAATTTGAAGTTATCTCAAATATTTTGTAAATACTAAACAACACCGCTTTTCACCGACTTCGGAAAAGGCCTGAGCAGCCCCCCCTCCCACCCCCCTTATAGTTGAAAATTTAATATAATTATGAATATGGATATCGTCTACTTTAGCACTCAGATGATTCCATGCTAACATTTTTTTAATAATATAAAATAAATATCCATCTTCGAATTAATTTCAGGTCAATGCAAATCATCAGAACCAACAGCAGCCCCTATATCAACAATATAACCACCAACCACTACCCTCAAGGTAAATGCTATAGTGTTGCAGCAATCATAATACTAAGTAGCAAACTTACATACATGACTGTGACAATTGCTTTTACATATTTTTAACTTGATCAATTTGATTGGAATAAGATCTTCACAGACATATCCATTGAATTGTATGTCATGCTATTCTTATTCTATCAAATTTCTTCAACATCGGCTTATCATTATCACTCATCGATGGAATCGTCCGGGAGTATTAACACGACTAATCATGCGCTTGCACAATCACGAGCCGCACCGCGTTTGAGCGCACCGTTCCCTTTCAGAGCTGGCAAGCGATGGCTAAACTTATGTTGCTGTTTCGTACGCAGAGAGAGCGACAGCCCTCTGGCGGGCTCGCACGACGACTACGTGAATCGGGACGCGCTCCGCGACTACGCGAACCGCGACTCGCTGTGCGAGAACTACGGCGACGATTACGCGAACAGCGATGCGATACGCGAGGCGCAGCGTGAGCGCGAGCGGCACGCCAGCGAGTACCGCGAGTACGTGAACGCGCCGCCCGCGCCGCACCCGCCCCCACCCTGGGCCGACGCAGACGACAACCGCAACACGCAGCGGCGACAGGGTCAGTTATAACGCAATAAGTAGTCTACAGACCTTTTGGTTGCCAGATTATACGACCTCTAGATTGCCCAAAAGTCTTTCTGTTAATTTTTAAAATCGCAAATAAGCGATTTTATATTAATGCTCAAAATTTTTAAATCTACATTAAGTTGTTTCTTGATAGCTATAAATTATTTCCGTCCCGTTCTTTACATTCCATTTTTTTTTAATTTTAGATTGTTAAGAAAATAATTCGTCTGCAACATTTCCTTTTTTAATTTCTAGGTGTTAGCAATAATGTCTCCGCTGCAATATCTCTGGTGTCTGAGCACGGCGCAAACAACTTCGCTACTATTCGGACGACTATGATTGTTACTAAACAACAAAAGGAACACAATCAGGTATACTGTAACCACCTTTTTATAGGTGTAACAAAAAGCTTAAAATAACGAAGCCTCGCTTTGCCGAACAATATAATAATAAGTTTTAATAATTGAAATAAACAACATACTTCGACAACTAATTCGGTGGTAGTTAAAAGTTTTTTAATTTTTTGACAGTGAATGTTTCTTTGATGTTTGTATACCTTTGTGTCTTTCTTGAGCTGTTATATTAATATTCCGTAGTTTGATCTCATCTATTATTAAGAATATTTATTTAAGAAGAATTCATGGTTCCCAATGTCTACAATTTAAGAGTGCGTCTTAATTATCTAAGTCCTCTCATGTTGGGATTTAAGCTGCCTTTTAGGCGCAATAAGCGGTTATACAATTTTGTAATGTTTGTGTAGGAGATGCACGAGCAGATGTCGGGGTACAAGCGCATGCGGCGCGAGCACCAGGCCGCGCTACTGAAGCTGGAGGAGCGGTGCAAGGCGGACGTGGAGGCGCACAAGGCGCAGCTCGACCGCGAGTACGACGCGCTACTGCAGCAGCTGTCGCGGGAGCTCGAACGACTGCAGGTAGTTTTACTGCCACAATATATTGAATCCCTACCCCAGAGCGGACCCGACGTTGTCCTTTTTCTGAGAATCTGAGGAGCAACGAGTACAGTAATAAGTAATATTAAAAAAAAATACATGAGTAGTTGTTGTTAGTATTCTAGTTTTTCCTCCCTAATAGAAATTTGAAGAAAAAACATCGTCGCAATTTTTTACCCTGCTTGAGGTAAAGAGATTTACTATCTCGGAGATAGTAGATAATGAATAAATAAAGGACTGTGAATTTAGCTTTGGCTTATGCCGTAAAACCTTTATTACGCGACCATCACTTTCAAAGGCACCAATGTACACACCAATTCAATTTAGTATTTTGGATAGTTGTAGGTTTTAAACTTAACTTCATAAGCTGAAGCTAACAAATACATGATCGTTTCAGACGAAACATGCTCAAGAACTAGAAAGAAAACAAAAGCATAATGCTGCAGCCGAGAAGAAGCTCATAAAGGATATAACCGCGCGTCAGGAGCAAGAGCGAAAAACATTCGAGGCGCAACGCAAACGCGAATATAAGGCGAACAAGGAGCGATGGAAAAAGGAACTCAGTATGGACGATGCCACACCCAAGCGTCAGCGAGATGCAACGTTACAGTAAGTGTTTAATCACTAATACCACAGTACACTCACGACCTTACACATATGCATATATCTTTAAATTCCCAGCAGCATTTTGTATGCTTATTAGCATGAGTCAGTTAGTTTACGTAATATTTAATATCGCCAGGTCCCAGAAAGATAACATGAAACAAGCGGAGGCTGACGAGGAGAAGCGGCTGATCGGTAACCAGCGGAAGTATCTGCAGCTCGAGCTGCGCCGGTTCAGCCGACACCGCATGCTCGCCGTACACCACAAGGAGCAAGAGCTGCTTAGAGAGGTCAGTTGCCTGATGTGATAAACCTACAACAGCCTTAGTCCAGCCGCTTATTATCCGTGTTTCTAATCAGAAAAAATCGTACGACTGTCGGATACTATTCATGAGAAATTTCAGGTAGTATGTTGTGTCCACAACAAAATATGAACAGAGTGCGTTCTGGTCGAAATTCAAATTTTTCTTATCTGAAGTTTAAATAACGTATGGTCAGGTTAAAGGTGATAAACCTACAGGCTCTTCTTAGTTGTGCAACTTCCGCCAGGGGAGTAACTTCTGATGTTTTTACAGACCATTTAATTACGTAAAAATATTATGCTTATTAAAAAATATCTTAACACGGTTATTATGTTAAAATAAATATCAAACGAATACGTTTTTAAGTCAGCCATGGAGAAAATTAGTTCTATTATAAAAATGAACTTAAACAATATTTTTAACCTAAAATTTAAAATTAGAGATGGACAAGGCCACAGCTGATTTGTGAGATTCTCCATACTTCATCCGTCAGAAACCTAGTAGATAACTTATAAGGCATCAGGCAGGGATCGAGAAGTTGTGCAACAGGTCCTTAAGTTTGTCATATGTGCAGGAGCTGAACAAGCGACAGCAGCAGCTAGAGCAGGCGCATGCGATGCTCCTGCGGCACCACGAGAAGACGCAGGAGCTCGAGTACCGACAGCAGAAGGGCGTGCACGCGCTTAGGTAACGCAATAGTGGCTTAGCCTCCACAAAAAAGAATTTTGCTGTATAATGTGCCCTTGAGCTGCACGTCGAAAACAGGGTATATTTATCACATAACACGTGTACGCGTTAAGGTGCGTTTTCGGATAAATCTGATAGACATTAGTCGATACCTACCGAACTAGTAAATAGCTACTGTAGTTAATGTTTGGAAAATATTGTAGGGAGGAGCAGCTGTCGAACCAGCACGCGACGGAGCTGGCCAACCAGCGTGACTACATGCAACGCGCCGAGCACGAGCTACGCAAGAAACACGCGCTAGAACTCAAACAGCAGCCTAAAAGCTTGAAGGTACTGTTTTATTTACATCCGAGATTCTATTATATTATTTTATATTTTAGAAGTGGCCCCGTGCGACTTCCTTACGCCGGTTCTTCTATCATATTTAATATTTCTATTCTATAGAACATCTTTTTATTTCGGTCAAAACTAGGTTGATACTAGTGATGTTCCGGATATCCGTATCTGTATCCGCAGATATTCGAGGGTATATAATGATCCGTATCTGTATTCGTATCCGCCACTTTCGAATTTAACGCGAGCGTAGCCGTAGGCAAAATCTGGATGTATATATTTTTATCTTGAAATCTAATACCTTTGTATTGAAAACATTATTGTTGTAAGTTACTATGACATAGTACGTTACTTAAAGGTACTAAAATTTAGTAATGAAATGAAGATCCGCATCCGCGGATATTGACACAAACTATCCGTGTTCGGTTCCGTATCCGCGGATATGCATTTTTAACGATCTAACACGTCACTAGATAATACTAGTGTTAAATAATCATAATGTATATTATTTATGGCAGGGCTAAATGAATTATTCTTGTTTATTTAGCAAAAAGAGATGCAGATTCGTAAGCAGTTCCGAGATACATGCAAGACCCAGACTCGCCAGTACAAAGCATTGAAAGCACAAATTCTACAGTCAACACCAAAAGTAAGTACCATAATAACGCAGGAGTAAATAAATATGTTGGATGATTACAGAAACGTTTTATACTATGTGCTTCTGCTATAAACATTTTTCTTCTAATAAATAAAAAGCGCTTATATCTTAAATAAATATTTTTTTCTATCCCCAGGAGCGACAAAAGGAAGTAATAAAGACGCTGAAAGATGAGAAACGTCGTAAGTTAGTGTTACTTGGGGAGCAGTATGACCAGAGTATAAGTGAGATGTTACAGAAGCAGACGGTGCGACTCGACGAAAGTCAGATGGTAAGCTTATAGTACACTTGTCGTGCCACATAGTGCTGGCTGCGATTTATAGAGAAAAAATAGTTGTAAATATTTACCCGCAGCAAAAGTGGCATGATATCTCAATCCATATCAGCTAACGCTGTACTACTTTTTTGTTAAAATAATATGTTTTCATTCTCATAAAAAATTTAATAATATAATAATAATGATTATTTATTTGCCATATAATATAACACCATGTTGCCATGTATTATAACATATTTTGTAGTTTACAATAAGGATAAAATGACAATACTAGATAATATAAAATTTCAATCATACATTAATTTATATAGCCTAGGAATAAGCATTTACATTTAACCAGGGCATCCCAAACTAGGCAGAGTCTGTATCTTGGTGGTCTGATTGTGTTTAACTAAGGATTTTTAGTAACTGACTTAGGCGCATGTCTGTGCCAAAGAACAACTATCTTATTATTAAAGACAATCTGTATTATACTTAATGCATTACTTGTAGCAGACAATTTAGTACGAATATAGTAGTATAATTAAAAGATGTTAGTAAAGAGAAAAAGTATAGTTACATGTTGTTTTGATTTGATTATTACAGTTATTTAAATATATAAAATACATGTGAATTAAATTATTGCTTTATAGATTTTTAAAATAGATGAGCATGTGTTGGACCTACATGGTCAAAAACGACTATTATTTTTATACCCATTAGTTAAAAATAATTTATATGGCAAAACAGCATTAACCGGGTCAGCTAGTAATACTAACTCCGATCGAACTATATTGTCTAAACTCTAGATGGTCTGTTATATTCCAGATGGAGTGCCAGCAGCTGAAGATGCAGCTGGAGCACGAGCTGGACATGCTGACGGCATACCAGAGCAAGAGCAAGATGCAGGCTGAGGCACAACGCAACCGCGAGCGACGCGAGCTCGAGGAGCGCGTCGCCGTGCGCCGGGCCCTGCTTGAGCAAAAGGTACATATAGATCTATAGATCTAATACACAACTTTCATTCGTGACGCGTTCATCATAACGCGGTAGGCGTTGTCTGAAGCTCACCCTAACTCGCCGCAACTTGGCACGAAACTTCATATAGGGCCCCGTTTATATTTAATTAAGTACAGTAGCGAGTTGACAAAACGGTCAGCTTAAAATTAAGTAGTAAGTATTAAATGACGTTCAAACGCAGGTGAGTCAAGTAATCATAAGTTCCTGGTTCCATAACATAAATTGCTCAATTACTGCCTACAATTTTTCTTTCACTTAACTTAACTTTCAAATTTCACTTAACTAAATACCTATAGTATTAAAATATTATAATATGAACTGTACTAAACTCAGACGTCTACACGCTGGTGAGTTAAGTTGGCGAGGTGTGGGAGACGCGAGAGGGGTAGCACTTCGCACTTAACTCTCCAAAAAATAGGATCGCGTTTTATTTAAGTCAACTTAATTAAGAACTTAGAACTTAACTCGATTTTACCGTTCAAACTAACTAAACTCGCCGATCGCGCAAGTTAACTCGCAACTTAATTAAATCAAATTAAAAAGTGTAAATCGGCTTTAAACTTTATATAAATTAAGCTTAGTTATTTTAAACAGACTATATAGTTATGTTTACTAGTTGATCCCCACAAAATTCCTATATAGTATTCTCTGTGTTTCTTAGATTTAAATGCTATTAAAACAAACAAATTTCATTGAAATTCATACAGTAATTCCGGATATTAGTGCGCACTAGAAAAACTCTTACTTTTATTGAGTTGTAAGAGCCTATAGGCGAAAGTAGTTGATTTTTACATCAGGTGATCCACTTGCTTGCTTGCCCATTAAGTATTAAATGAACTTGTGTGTGTAGATGGAGTCGGAGTGTGCGCAGTTTGTGGCGGAACGCGCGGAGCGGACGCGGCTGCTGCACGAACGTCATGAACGTGAGCTAGAACAATTCGATAGCGAGAGCGCAAGACTTGGCTTCAGGTTATTATAATTTACATACATTTTTAAAGTTCCGAAGCGAAACGCCAATACGGAACCCTTATTTGCTTGGTGCATCTTAAATACGGCGGCTATATCATGCGTAGTGTAAAATGCCAAATGACCGGCTGTCAAGTGTTACGCTTGACTACAGGACTATACCGCTATACCGTTCCTTGGGTATGAGTGAGGCGCGGCGACGGACGGTTACCATGGTTCTCTGTCCGGTCAACTGACCGTCAACATCGACGCCGGTATTCTTACCCGTCCCAAGTACATAGGTTGGGGTACAGCAGTTGTGGTCAAGCTATACGAAAAGAAGTAAATTAAGAATTCTGTGATAACTGTTTCTGGACTTTTCTGGCATTGATTATGTTGCACGTTTATTTAGTTTTATTATCGCCACCATGTGCAGTGTGATCGAATCGTGCTTCCCCCACCATATACGTAGAGTATATCCGGATACCGAGCGAATACATTCTTCATGTCTGTCTGCCCGCCCGTATATCTCAGCCACATTTTACCGAATAGTTTGTGCGATACAACTTTCCAAGTCGAACAAAGCGTGCCCCCCTCCTAACGTCTATAATAAAAGGGTGATTCATTTTTTTCAGTGCGATGGCGATAGCGGAACTGTCGCGCGAGGGATATGGTGACGAGGAGCAGTCGCTATCTGGCTCGATGCTATCGCTCGCCCACTCCAACTCCTCCGCAAGCTTCCCCGCTGGCTCTCTCTAATCACACACACACACACACACACACACTGAAACACGTGCCAACGTGCACGTCTATACACACACAAATATAACTCGTTCAGATAAAGCATAATCGCCGCCGTATTTTTTTTTTGGTCGCAACTTTTGTGATTCACCGATATAGATAGGCTTAAGTGATCCAGTTTTACTTTACTAAACGAGTTATACGAATACACACACATTCGAACACATACATTACACAGGTACACTCATGAGTATAGTATATGATATTTCCGTCTATATTTAAAGTACACGCGCAATTTTTCTCTATAATGCCAGATATGATGTAAAGGTTATTTTGTACTACCGGGACTCGCATTATCGCCAGTTTTTATCACCATTGTCGAAGTTCTCTTTTAGACATGTAATAATTTATGATAAAAGTTTCCTAGTACTACCTGGGTTATTTTATTTTTGTTTGCCGGTGTATTGGAGCAAAATCATCTTTATATGCCTATCTACTAAAGTAGTACCGAGTAAGATGTTTTGCTGTTTAGAGGGTTCACAAAGTCGTTCGCGACATTGTTCTCCGAACAAACTGACAATTCGTGGTCACTCGTAGAACAAACGGTAGCCGTAATTTACATACATGTATAATAATTATTGCGAAAATATTTAAACAGACTAAGGCTGTTATTCGAAGTGAAAAATTAAGCTAGTGTTAAGTAAATTTGATAAGGTTCGCCGATGATTTCGTTTTTGATACCGAGAAGTTCCATACGGCGGGAAATTATTGCTGAGACTGTATAGCCCTCCCACCGCGGGCTTCCTTTTCTACTACATCTGTCTTATAAAACTATCCTCTTACTAATAAAAATATATACACAATGTATAACTATTCAAGTTTCGCTGTTTTTTCTGTCATGTGATATTTTCAATATGTCAGACAAAGAAACATTGTTTAGTTATTCGTTGTACAAATTTATTAGTAAAGCTACTAGTTTAATACTGAATACTGCGTAACTAGCATCCGTATTATTGGTCATTTCCTTCAGATTTCTTCCACTCGACTAATCCTTAACTCTAAGTAGTTGTGACGTTTGGTTGAACAAACGGAATAATGCTTGAGTATTAAGGTTGGGTTGAGTGGAGGAAAATTCGAGGAAACGACTAAGAAAACGAACGTAAGCCTTCGTTGTTCGGTACGTTACGCATCGTCGATCGAGTTAACTCGGTTACAAATTAGAATGAATGTTCTGTACGCGTTTTGGTCCGAGAGCTGGTAACAGAATTTGTTTGGGTATTTCAGGTAATTAATTTAATAAAGCTGATAATTTGTTATATACCTCTTCTGTTATATACAACAATACGAAACTGCCGACATGACTGTTAAGGTGAGCTTGAGCTTACCCAACATAATATTGGAAACAGTGGCGTAGCATGGGTGTCGGCCGCCCGGGGCGGAGGACGATTTTGCCGCCCCCTTAATTAGAATTTTCAATTTAATTAAATATAATTATACAACTTTTTACAAACATTTAGAGCGATTTTTATACATATTCTGCCCTTTTTTAAATGACTCCGAATTTATAGTTGTGTTAGAGATATGAAATGGTAGAATATTTAGAATATTTTATTATTTTCTGTGAAATTTTGTCACCCTCTAAAAAGTGCCGCACGGGGCGAGCCGCTCCCCCCTGCCCCTCCCCAACGTTACGCCATTTATTGGAAAGTATTACGAAAGGCATATGACAAGGTTTCAGCTTGCCAAATACCTACTCAAAAATTGCTACCAGGTTTCAGAATATCTGTCCTATTCCCTTTTCTACACATTTGTAGACAATTACTAATTTAATAGCAGGTCTGTCTTAATCCGTCTCTCCGCCTGGTTATGTTTTGATCTTAATGTGTAAAATGACAATGTGGAGACGAGTTCATATGATATTCACTAATGTTATCACAATGGGTGAGACCCTTTTCTGACAACCTCTGTAAGAGTATGTATGTAAACTAACGAGTTTATTTTGAGTTTGTAGCTTTTTATATTTTCTGTTAAGTCTTCCAAAATGTATCAGTATTTCATTAGTTGATAAATAGTCTGGGAGGGCATTTCCTATTTTACTAAAATATTAAGTTTTTGTATTGATATTAAAAAGTAGCAGTGTGTTTTAGGCACGTTGATAACGAATAAGGTTTTATGTAGCCTTTAATGTTGTCCATTGTATAAAATGTTTGAATAATTTTTATATTAACCACCTGACATCTTGTAATCGTTCATAGAATTCACTGCTACTTGACAAGGTTTGATTGCTGAACATTTGTGTGTAGAGATCGCGATGTTATTAAATTTAAGATAGTGATGTGAATGAAATGCTTTTATTTTTTAAAAGTTTTGCTTCGTCGCTTTAGTTAGTCGACGCTAAGAACAAAAACAAAACTCTAGAGTTTTTACTTAGTGACGCGTTGTAAGGTTTGTAAAATTAGGTCTTGTAAGGCTAGTCGGTGACAAACGAACGTGCCGTGAAGTATTTTTTGGTAGAAATTTTTAGTATTTGTGTTTTGTTAGACGTTTGCTTGTCACAGGCTAGCGCTAAAGCGACTAAGCACAGTCAAGCGAGGCACTCTAGTTACCCTTGTATCTATATTGTAGTGTAACACTCTGCGTCTAGCGTAACTTTAGCTCGTAGGCGGAAATCTGATAACTTATTTGCAGTAGTATTTCTAAATCTAACGCTGGGTCAATAATTAGGTACATATTCTATAAGTAGGCACACTTTGTCTTGCAAAAATGTAAAGGCCTGTTTTTTATTCAGAAAGTTATTATTTATTCGATTTGATTAAATCTTTGATATATTTGAAATATTTTATTACTGGGCACTATTTATTTTAATATTTCTCGTGCCATATTTTTCTAAAGACGTCCCTCACGTCAAATGGAAATACCACTGGAAAGAGTTACGATATTTCGTTCTATAGAACGACGATTCAATACTCGTCGTCGGCTCTTGTACTACAACTTTCTTATCTATTTTCGACGTTATTACGATATTGAGTATACTGAGCGAGTGGCAGGTTAAGGCTTCGAAATGTAGGTAGTGTATAGGAGGCGGTCGCCGCTCACTAAGCTCAGTGCTGACAGTCGACGGGCGGACCGCGCGCCCAGCCACCGCCGTCGCGGTAGATAGGCGAAATTATAATATTCATATCATTAGCTTTTACTTTAGGCGCAATTTTTTAAAACGTTTGTTGAATTCCCTACAGCGATTGTACGTATTCGTTTGTGGCCTAGTTGATTTTATACGTCAGACGCGACTCGCGAGACGCTTAGTTATGTCGTTTTCGTGTTTCGACGATCGATGCGGGTGCTGTCGTGCGACTGCCGATGTTTGTAAATATATAAGTGTATACTAGGGCGCCTCCGGGCGAGGCGCGCGGCCGCGCTGTACATAAGAACGGTAATATATTCGAGTACTTGTATAGTTTGTTACTTGTGTAAGTGGCGAATGCGGAGTGTACATTCGGAGGTCCACCGAGCGCGCTCCGTTCCCGAGCGGGCGACGCGCCGTCGTCCGCCGAGCTCACCAGTCATATATGTATAGACGGTTACATTTATTATTTAATTTAACGCCGACTTAGTCATAAATATCCAAATTTAGTTAATGCTACTAATATAATTATATTTAAACTCGCCCGTCCGGTCGCTCCGATCGTGCGAGTGGCTATAAACGGTTGTACGGTGACGTGTCACGTGACACCGCAGCGAAGACTCGCTCCCCCGCAGACCTCTCCTGACCAAACTGAGACAATAATTTGTAGCCCCCTACCGACCCGACCGCGCCACGCGCGGTGGTGATGTGTTCTTACAACCGACTTACCTCCGGATAATCTCGCGTGTTACACGAACCAACATCCTGCTGACAATATTATTTAAACCCCAGACCAAAAATTATAATTTAGCAAACTTTAAAGTTTGACGCCAAATTTTTTAAATGTAAATTTTTCGTTACATAAATTTTAGGGCATTATATTATGTTTATTTCTGCTCCTTATCTCGAATAGTCTTAACACTAATAATTGATGTCTAACATCATATTGAGGTAAACATAGGCTGCAAATATTAAGTCAATTAACATTTTTGTAATTTACATTTACATAATAAAACATAACACAAACGTATTTGACATTGTTCTGTAACCAAATTACATAAGTTAAATAATAGAAAAAACTGAAAAGCTTCAACATTCAATGGTCTAAAATAAATTATGTATCAACTCTTACTAATAAAAGTATTTTTACATATTGTAACAATTAAAGGTTAGCTGGTTTGTCATAAGACTTTTTCCATGTGGTAGACAGAAAAGCAGATCTTGTTTATTTATTAGTTATGTAAATTTTTATATTAGTAAGGGTACTTATCCTCCACTAATGTATTTATGCTGAATTTTGAAAAGGTTAAATGATGTGCAAACTAAACTACATAAAGTTATGTATCGGCTAATGTGTTTGCTTCGTGGTATCTTAGAAACTGTAAGATGCTTATTGAAAATTGCGGTGTTAAAGACGTATGAATGCTTCAATTATTATAAATATTTAATCGTAGTTTTATTAATGAAGTCTTCAACGAAATAACTCGTCGTCAATGATAAACTCTTTATAACTACTGTTCCAGTACAAACACATAATAGGATTCGCCTCTTCAATATTCTTCTAACTGAAGTGCACATCAGAAGCTACGCCAGACACATACGTGACAACCAAAACAGGGTTTCAAGTATTGTAGCGTTTTATAGTTAACAAATTTATAGAGGATAATATGACACTATTTCAAAAATACTAGGCATAACATACCAGCGGCTTACACGTCTCCGATTTAGAAACTAAGAATAAACCTCGTTAGCGTCGAATAATCGGTAGGTAGGTGGGATCGAGGCACCATGGAATTGATACGAAGCTCGTAGCGGTGCAGTAGATGGTCAGTACTTAACGTTAGGCGGGAGACCGCAGTAGCCGTGCCATGTGAAGGCTCGCGTAATGTCTGTTACTCTGTACTCACGAGCACGTCGGGCGAGGTGACTGTAGTTTTAGACGCGACCATCCCGGCTCGAGTCGCGGACGGCTAATATAGGATTACCAAAATCGTAGTTAGCGATCACGTATTATGTACATTGTAACAAATTTTTTTATATATTTTACCATTGTATAGTCTATCACGGACAGGTAGTTAGCAATATTAGTGAGAGGTGCGGCGGGCGCCGGATGTCTCGACTCTCGACACGCCGACGTCGTTGTTTTATTTTATATTTTTTTGTTATATATTTTAATTACACAATCGATTTGTAGTTTTAATAATTATTATCATTAATTATTATATTGTAATATAATCTTATTAATGAAAAAATCAAACTGAAAATAAATAATAGAAATGATGATACGAAGTGTATTTATTTCCTCCTCACCTTCTGATGTTTGAGCCCGTGTCCACTTGTCCAATCTGGCAGACAGAATTTTAGAATGGATTAAAAATAAAACACTCATGAAACACAATTAAATGCACTTTATTTCCGAGATGTATAAGGCTCATACTTGATATCAATTCATTTCATTAGGCAGCATAACACGGGGCCCGAGAATCATAAAATGCATCTGTTTCACTTACAAATAATTGAAAATAATTTGATTAGTATAAAATTTCGTGGACAAAAGTCCATATTTTAACAGCAGTATCATTGTAAACTTATTTACACTTGCATAATAAAGAAAGTAATTTCAGCAGAGCCGGGCAGATCTATATTATTGTATTTATACTCGCTCGAGTTGTATGCTACATGATATATAAATTTTTGTTGTAAAATGACTAAATAAAAACTACAACCATTGAGAATTTAATATGTTTAGAGCAGATCAGTAATTGATGTGCTTTTTTTCAAACATTCACTCCCTTGGTTCCTGGACAAGGTTTTAATAAGCAGTGGCCAGGGGAACATATTTTATGAAAATAACACGGAGTTTTTTCACTGCTCTATACATACGCTCAACGTCTATGCTTTATAATCTCAGTCGGTATAATATCACTATTTACCTCTCTTTTTTATTTCAATATTTCTAAAAGGCAAAGTTATTTATTCGTCGTCATTTGTGCAGTTTAAAAAGTATTTTTACATTATTTGATCAGACGAATTGGACTCATGGACTATTATCAAAATGGCTTTATTCTCCATATAAAATATATGTTCATAATATAAATATTTGGCCTTGAAGTTAGACGGTCCCATTTAAACGATATGCTAGGATCTTTTACTAAGATGTTTGGCATTTACAAGGCCATACAATAAATTTTGGAACATAAGCAAAAAAATCTTAAGATACCGACTGCGATTATAAATAACGTAATACACTGCATGTTTACTGCGTGGGCGAAAACTCGGTGGGCTCAAGGATGCGGCAGTGCATTTCGCGGATAAGCGGCACGGTGTAGGCGACGCACTCGTCCCAGCCAGGGTTGCGCCACGTACTCTCACGTGTTTCACGTCGCGCCTGGAGGTCCTTGTAGCCTGCAAGATGTTTCATACATGCATGAGTATGCGAAAATGCGGAAGTGTACGATGACGTCATAATGCAAAATATATTTAGTCATATTTTCAAATGTAAGGGCAGATTTACATTGAGTCGTCGAGTGTGAGACGTCAGCAGACTGCCGAGTCAGCTGGCACGGCTTTTGTGCAAATTGATTTTAAGTCAGTACAGTCACGGAATAAATAATAGTACTAGTACAGGAGATTTACTCCAAAAATTAATGTAATACCAATCATGCGACGTTACTATTAAGTTCAAATTCCGACCACACCGCCTGAATGCCTACAAATATGACGTTGAAAACTACGTTCGAGCGCGTTTTCTTTCTTACGCATAAGTTGTTCCTTCTCTGACAATATCAGGATTTTCATCTGTTTAAAAATAATATAATTTTTATATTCATTTACTACTTTTTCTTAATGATCAACATCAGCTTAAATACCCTGGAATAGGTTTAATTATAATAAATACATACGCATTTATAATAAGTTCGCATGTAATTATTACTTGTGAGTATATTTTTCGATCAAAATGTGCGATCGATTATGTTTCGCGTTCATATCTCGATCGTAATCTACTTTCGAGTTTCAATCGGGTATATTTCTCGATAAAAATGTGCGATCGAATTTGTTTTGCGTTCATATCTCGATCGTAAACTACGTTCGAGTTTCGATCGAGTATATTTCTCTATCAAAATAAACGATTCATTATGTTACGCGTTCATATCTCGATCGTAATCTACAATCTAATTTGATCGAGTATATTTCTCGATCAAAAGGTACGATCGATTTAGTTTCGCGTTCATATCTCGATCTTAATGTACGTTCGAGTTTCGATCGAGTATATTTCTCGATAAAAATGTGCGATCGAATTTGTTTCGCGTCTATTTCTCGATCGTAATCTACATTCTAGTTTCGATCGAGTATATTTCTCGATCAAAATGTACGATCGATTTTGTTTCGCGTTCATATCTCGATCGTAATCTACGTTCGCGTTTCGATCGAATTTATTTTGTGAATCAGCTGTAAGTACCCCCTCCGGAGGGGGTACGTACAGCTGATTACTGTCACACGCGAGTGCGACAGGCCTGTTTACTGTGTAAATACTATGGGTCAGTTTTCTATGCCACTTGCCAGCACTTGCCTTACACTTTCTGACTGAATGTAAAGCTGCCTTTACTTCTTTACTTCGACATTTACATAATATAGAGTACTTACACCAAATGTGATGAACATTGTAAAGTCTTCCTATTTGTGAGAAATATCCAGCAAAAGCTTCATTTTGTGCACGCCTGTACGTAAGACCTCGGGCCCAATTGTTGCCCCATTCAATCATAGTGCCAGGTTTCAGGCTATAATAGTAATATTATATATATTAATTCAACATAAATCATGAATCATGTTGTTGATTATAAAATCACAAACTGTTGTAATTTTGTACAAAATATACTCAACAAAACATGCAATGTACCTGTAGGATCTTATTTCATAAATGTTTTTAGGTGAGCGGGGCTCTCCAGAAGGCCAGAAGCTAAATGCAAGAAGATATTGTAAATGACGAGACCGAACAAAGTTTCCTCTTTCTTTTTCTAAGGCTCGGTAGTCCTATAAAAAGTAAAGTTTAATTAGAAATTTTATTTTAATTGAAATAAAGTTACTGACACAATAAAATGTGAAGAAAAAATTAAGCAACTCAATTTTTGTAAAAGCTATATGACAGTGTTACAAAACTACCATACTATAATATATAGTTTGATGTAGATTACAAGCATACATACTGCATTCTCTCTAAATAATATTTTAGCTTTGTCAATCTTCTCAAATCCACCAACATATCTCCATAAATGCAATGCCTGGTCCATATCCCCTACAGATACGGTCCATGATCCAACCAGTTCACATCCTAACTCTGCTTTCCGAGATGCAATAAACTCTGATGAGGCTTTGCTAAAATAGACATCACAATATGAGGTATGTGTTTGTCAGAATTGTCATAAAAGTTGTTTTTCATGCAAAGGCAATAAATATACTAAAATATATCTTATCTTACAAGTTATCTGTTCTATTCGCTTTACGCAAGTCTTGTTATGGATGACAATATATCAAAATTCAGAACTGATAAGAATGTTTATTGTGTAATATGGCTATTGGCTTACAATTCACCTAAACTTTGTATGTGATGAGATGAGAATTGCATAACCATTTAGTTACTATGTTGATTAACTTGATTTATATTTAAAGAAAAGGCAATAAAGATAAAATGTGTAGTAAAACATTGACCTACTAGTTTTTTAGGTATTTGTCCACAGAGTCCGGGCGAATATTATGAGTGTGCAACGCATACACAATCTCCTTGTCGCTAAGCATACGACTGTGCGACTCCTTAGTTGGTTCTATTTTCCGAACCAGCAGTTTAGAAAGCCATCCATCGTCAGCATTTGACTGCACACCGGTGGTACAAATATACCTGAAAAACGCGCAGAGCTTGAACACGTATCGAATTAACACTTTGGAATGTGAAGTTTAACACTTTCAAAAAAGTATTTGTAAGTGCATCAAACACGTACCTTGACTGTTTTGGTATTGATAAACCAAGATTAACCACTTTGTTAATAGATTTCATTATGATTAAAACACTTTTGCAGTCCAACCGGTCGCTAATTCAAAACAATTTCTCAAGCCAATTGGTATATTCTCCGTTGTTATCAATTCATTTGACAAAATCACTTGAAGGTTATCATAAAAATAGAAAATCGTAAAAAGTGACATCTATTGTGCGTGACCGTAACTACTGATAAGAGATAAGCGAGAAAACACCGGCTGCCTGGTAAATTTCGGTAAAGTAGATGAATTAATCGCAATTCTTAAGTCAATATAGATTCAACGTTTGCACATATTCATAAAACATACATTTGACATATCTATATAGATCTCTTTATTTCTATATAAAGGTCCATAAACAGTCGTTAAGACTTCAGAGTTTATTTCATAGAAACTTGCACAAGACTGATTACATTATTTTATTCTATAGAAAAATATTGATGCTTTGTTCAATCAAAAGTCTAAAGGCCTGTTTCACCGCTTACTTATAAAGTTTCTTATAGGCTATCCAGTATCCACAACTTTTTGACAGATTCTCCATACAATATCTTTAAAAATTTTTGTGGTTATGCTATCATTGCTATCCAACCCTTAGGCCTTAACCCCAGGAAGCGGTGAAACAGGCCCTTATATAATGTGTTCCTCAGAATAATGAGCCTTAAATATAAAAAAACTTAACGTCAATGGAAGTTCATTGAACATGATTTTGAAAATTAAGCAGTATATGTCGGAGCGTTTTGATTGGCTGCCAAAACACCTGTAGTCTATGATCTAGGTGAAGATCGCTCTGACAAGTATACTATTTCTAGATTAGGAATATGCCTATATTCATATATGTTAGATTGACACATTTGACATGCCATCAGACATGTAAACTGTCAACATTCTCAATTGTCAATTTTTGTTTTACAAAAGCGATTTGTATTTTCTCTTTTTATTTTACATGTAAAGACAGCAAATAACGATACATTGTTGGAAAAGGGAATCGGGAAACTAACTTTGATCATGGGTAAGAAATAATACGTTGGGTCGCGCTATTATGTTTTGGAAGTGGGCGGAACTGAGAACTTGCTTAGTGCTAATTTTATTTGTTTATTACATAGCGTCCAGCGAAGTGACCAAGCTACAGCAGCATTTGGCACTTCTTAAAGAGGAGTACAGTAAACTGCAAAGTCACTGTGCAGAAGTAGAACGGAAGTACACTTTAGCAGCAGCGTCGGCAGGAGATCTAAGTGAAACCAGTTTCGTGGCTAGGCTTTTAATGACCGTCTCTGCGCTGTACGGCCGAGAGACTTATTCGGATATTGTTATCAAGCTGCAGAATAAATCAGTTCCAGGGCATAAGTTTGTTTTAAATGCTAGATCAGATGAATGGGATGAGGATGCTGTGAAAAATCTAAGTGAATTGGGTAAGGGAAGATTTAGAATTATCATATTTGCTATTGAAGTTAAATTTATTATTTGTTATAATTAACAACTTAATTTAAAACAAATTCTCACATAAAATAAAAGGAATTACATAACTATGATTTAAGTTTTTTATAATATTATTATATTATATACAATAAATTATTATATTGTACAATTGCCAATCTAATTTACTAGTTCTGAATAAATTTATTTTAAGTGTAAAATATATTTTTATACACTAAGTGAACTTAATATGTAAGGTCTCAAATACAATATCTTTGATGAAATGTTCCAGATTGGTCAGATTTGTCTGATGAAGTTGGCTCAGCGTTATTGAAATGGCTGTACACAGATGTTGTGGACTTGTCAAGGGGAGAAGCATTTGCGTTACAAATGATGAAGTCGGCTGCTAACTTCAAACTTCTAGGTCTGGTCGGGAAATGTGAACAAGCTTTAATTGCTAGTGTTGGTGTCAGGTAATATTATTTTAAGGGATAATCAAGTTTTACGTACATATAAATAATAAAGAAACAAAAGAAAGGCGAGGAACTTATTTAAAAAGCATTTTTTACAATACTTTAAATGTGTATACCATTTTCAATATTTATTGGTTAAAAAAACAATTTAAAAATTTGTAAATTCATAATAGTGTGGAAGATATATTTTAGTAATTTTTCATTATTCATAGGGTAATATAATAAAAAAAGGTTGGTTGCCAAATTACATAGTTCCATGGGCCTATTAATAACTTTTTCACCTGTAGCACTTATAAATAACTTTCAATTTAATTTGATTATAATTATCATAACATGGGCGATTGAGGGTGACGATAGTAAGATATTGACCGAGATAGATGAAGTAATGGAAAGATGGCGATCATATTGTGAATCTCTGTACAAAAATCCTGCAGAACAGCCAGCACGTATGCTGAACATCGACCAAAACAATATGGAACCCGACATACTTGAATCAGAGATAAAAGCAGCTATTAGTAAACTCAAGAGCAATAAATCACCCGGTAGAGACAAAATTTTTGCCGAAGAACTGAAAAATATGGGTGATCAGGGGATTAAAATCATATGCGAGCTGTGTAATCAGGTATGGAGAACCGGTATATGGGTTACAGATTGGAAGGAATCCCTTCTTATTCCAATACACAAAAAGGTATCGATGAAAAAATGCGAAAATTACCGTACAGTGGCACTTATATCGCATGCTAGCAAGATACTCCTTCATGTCATCAACAGCCGCTTACAAGCATATCTCCAGTGGCAAATACCCAAAGAGCAAGCAGGTTTTGTAAAAGGTCGTGGAACAAGAGAACAGATAGTCAATATCAGGCTCTTAATTGAAAAATGCCGGGAATTTAACTCCCCACTCCTCATGTGCTTTATTGACTACTCAAAGGCCTTTGACTGCGTACAATGGGAATATCTGTGGGATATACTACTCGAAATGGGAGCACCTCAACATCTTGTGAGCTTGATCGCGAATCTTTATCAGGATGGCGAATCCATGGTGAAAATAAATAATACCATCTCTGATTCGTTTAGGACAAAAAAAGGAGTGAGACAAGGATGCATTCTGTCACCGATTCTGTTTAACATATACGGGGAATATATCATGAGAAAAGCGCTATCAGAATGGGGTGGGGGCATATCTATCGGAGGCGTAAAAATAAGCAACCTGAGATATGCTGACGACACTACTCTCTTTGCATCCACAGAAGCGGAACTGGCTGAAATCTTTAAAAGAGTAGAATATGAGAGTCGCCTAGTTGGACTGACCATCAACCAAGCCAAAACCAAGGTGATGCTCATTGACAGATCTGGGCAATACTCGAGAACCGGAGAACTTACAGGCTTAGAGTTTATTAATCAATTTGTTTACCTTGGATCATTACTCTCGAGTCAAGGAGGCAGTGATGGGGAGATCAAAAGAAGGACGCAAATGGCCAAATCAGCTATGAGCCGATTAACACGCATATGGCAAAACCGTAAAATATCTACAAATACGAAGAAAAGACTCGTCCAAACACTGGTTTTCTCCATATTTCTCTACGCTTCAGAGTCATGGACCATCCGGGCTGTAGATCGCAAAAAGATAGACGCTTTCGAAATGTGGTGCTGGAGAAGGATGCTCCGTATACCATGGACAGCCAAAAGGACCAACAAATCTATTCTCGACCAGCTTAGCGTCAAAGTCAGACTATCGACAATATGCTACAAGAGAATTCTTACTTACTTTGGTCAAATCGCTCGCCGAAATCCAGAAATCCTCGTAAAACTAATTGTGACGGGTAAAGTGGAAGGCAAGCGACCCAGGGGTAGATCACCAACTCAATGGTGTGACCAAATTACGGCACTTACTGGTCTTAAAATAACAACAGCCCTTAGAGAAGCAGAAGACCGAACAAAGTGGAAAAAAGTAATAACTGGAGTAGAGACAAACTCTCTCAGGCGCGACCTTCAGTCATAAAGAATACGACTAAGAAGAAGAAATATTACAAAAGAATCAAAAACTTAGATCTGCAAAATTTAAATAAATGCCATTCCCGGTAAAATTATTCATAAATTTTTATTCGATATGGCATATTTGATACCCTTAGTGACGTCTGTCGATCAGATGTGAACTTAAAACTACGGACACGCTGATTTGTATGGGATCCGCTACTCTAGGTATAATTCCTCTATGGTCTGGGCTACATACAGGATACTTTTTATCCCGTGAAAATGTACGGTTCCCGCGTGACACAACTATTTGGCACCAACTAGAAATAAAATGTTTAATTGGATAAAATATGGTAATCAAAGTTGTTACATAATACAGTCCACATATTTTATGTTTATCAATAAAGACCACAGCCTCTTATTACTATCAAATATAGGGACAGACGTACTGCTCAAATAAACAGTATTGTTATTTGATTATTTACACATTGAGTTTTAAAAAATGTTTTTAAATGTAATTAGAGATAATATTTTTATAAAGTACTAGCTGTTGCCCGTGACTAGGCTCGCGTGTTTTTCCTGAATTTTTTGCTACAAACCTAACGGAGCCCGAAATCTTTGTAATGAATGCAAACCGTAGAAACTGGTAAGTGCGTTCCGGCTTATAGCGTCAGGAAGGAAAACCCAACTTATTGGGCGAGCGAAGCGAGCCCTCTATATCCCACTCCTCTTACAACACACTTCAAGGAAACACTAAAAGACCTTATAGGTTTGGGCATTAGCATTGTAATTTGTGTATATATCTAGATGTGTTTAAAAATGAAATGGTAATAATTTTATAGACAAAAATGAAAAGAAAATAGAAATTAAATTGTACTACTAACGCCATCTATGAGTTAAGATGTGCAACTGTAAAGTTAGTCTCTCTGTCAAGATAAATTTATCTTGACAGTTGCACATGTCAACTCATAGATGTTATTAGTAGTACAAAATTAATTATTTTTATTGTTATAATTATCTAAAATCATCGTCGTGTCGTTGCAACCTATCTATATCTGCAGCTATAGATAGGTTGCAACGACATTGTATATCTGCAGCTGTGTCTATCGCACTCTGCGGCTTTCTCAGAGGCTTTGATAATTTCATTGAGGCTAGAGATATATAAAATTCTACAATATACCGTTATAGGTATGTTTTTTTTATAATGAGAATCTCTCTGTGTATTACACTATACTAATTTCTGTCTATAAAATTTTAAAAGCTTTCAAACCGACCGATCTTCTGACTGTACTAGGCGGAATGCTGCCTGCTGCCTAGATTTTTTAACGTCATTTCACGTAAAAGTAGGACGCAGCATTTCGAATCGTTCGTTTGAATGTCAAAACGGTTTGGGACTTCGGGGTACGGCTCGTTACATTATTAGTATCGAAAAGTCCAAATTGAATAAGAAGTGTAATTCAAACAACCAAATAATGTACTGGATGTGTTTTTACAACTTTGACATTGTGTTGCTTAGCGAAAAAAATCATTGTCACCCTACTAGAAAGGGACACACGGCCTCTCAACTCTCAAGTCTCTTGTTCCAAACTTTTTCAGCTTGTCTTTATGTTGACGTTGTTGTGTTGACAGTTAAAAACGCGGTCCGTATACCTCTGTGGCACATTTTAGCAATAGGGACCCTTTGAAGGGAGTGGGAACATCTGAATTTCTGTGATATTTGTTTTGTGGTGGATTTCGTATCACCAGTGCAACTACGGCCACAGATTACTTTAACTTAAGTATCATTGGCCCGTAGTTATAGTCAGTGCTTAACCCGTCCAACGTAAAAAAATGCTTACCCATTCAACGTGGAGTTAAAAAAAAAACCCATATCCACCGAGTCCATCGAGTATAGCTATTTTCAATCGTCCGCCATGAACTGAGGGTGCAATTTGGATTGCATGAAAGTGCACCTTTGCGTGATGTTTGTAGAACCCCCGTTAATACTAAGAGCGTAATTAAAAAATGAGATGTTATTTTCATTCATAAAGACATCATAAAACTTTTTAAGGATGAAAACAGCATCTCTAACGATCACGCGCTTAGGTACTAAGCGCTTACGGGCTTTAGAACAATGTAAAAAAAAAATTAATGCTGTTTTCATTCATAAGAGTATAGGCTTAAAAGTAAAACAGCTACAATCTGGCTCAATGATGTTATAAAACATCCTCGGTCTGCCTACTATAAGTTGAACCTTGTAATTATTTCGAATAGCAACATTATTAATCTGACGCCGTCTTTTGTTTTTAGTTACAATTGGAGTATCGTTATTTTTATACTTGATCGTGAACATTATTACGTTCATAATCAAGTAAAAAATTTGATCTTTTGAATTTTATATAACACAGGACATGTAATTTACCTAAATAAAATATATTCTTAAAAAATATGTATGAAAATGCCATATAATAAGAAATGAGAAACAGGATTTTGTCCTTCCATCCAACCATTCATTCAGAATTTTGATTACAGCAAATTTTAATACTTATTACATACATTGTATTTGATTTATACCAAACAAAACTTAGTCCTATCATAGACCAATTATTTTACTCTATGCTTTATACAAAAATTGATATTGAAATACTCGTGCTTAGTTCTCATGATTTGATAAATGACACAGTAGAAATATCGTAGAGTAGGGCAGCTCCCGGCTTTTAAGCGTTTAACATGACAAAAGACGCGCGTGGTCCAGGGTTGTCACTTGCCACATTTATATTTTAAATTGCTTGTTGTGAAATTATTTTCAGTCTGGTTTAATTGCGGTCAGCGAAAAACTAATATACGAATATTAGTTGACAGAAATTAAATAAATTATAATACAAAATGTTCTGTATTAAGACTATATTGCACACCATAAAATGTGGTAGAGTGAAAGATCCATGTGATTATATTAAGACCTATTGTTACTTCATACATGCAATAAATGATTTATGATTATAATGTGAATATCTACCTACCTACCCACGTCCTCTGTGTGATAGAAAACAAATACTACTAAAAATAAGTATTTCATAAATTCATCATTAAGTGAAAATAATATTATGCTAAAATAAGTCGTGAGGAGCTCACCTTTTCTGGTCAATTGGTAATCTGAATAGAGGCAATTCTAGTATTGGCGATTTATTAAGAATTTAAACACACAGCAATAGTTTTTCCTGCGGTTATATTATATCAGATATTTTTAATTCATTAATCTATAATTGTTGACGTTATTCAAGTGTCCTCATCATATTCACAGGCTAAACCTAATTGGCGCACTGAGAAACGGGTCGAGATTTATTTATGGGTGCGTACAGCGACTCATAGATACTTATGACACACACATACAAGCAGCGCGTTGATAGTTTGAAGATGCCTTACACACTCTATGATATATCTGTACCACCAGTGGCGTAACTATACCGTTCGAGGCCCGTGGCTAATCGTTTTCGTTCCATTGTGTCAATCTAATACAAAAAACGTCAAACGATTATTGTAAAAAATAATCGCTTGCCACTTGTCTAGGGTTCTGATCGGGGGCCCGTAGCATTTTGCCGGCTTGCCACCTTGTAGTTACGCCACTGTGTGCCACAGCAAAGGTATGATACAGAATGTGCAATCCCGCCCTGTGTTTGAAATAGATACTGACAGCCGCGCGACTTGGGCCATGTGCTAGGGCTGTCTCATGGTAGTACTTTAATTACCCGACCGAAAGTGGATACCTAATGTTTTTATATCTGTCTACTTGAATATCTTTCAGGTTTTGCAATTGTTGTTTAAACCTATATTATTTTTAAACGTTTTTATTGAGTTTACACGATTTGTTTATTTATTTGGTGGCACAAATTAAGTAATTCAAATTTTACCATCTTCCCGTCAACGGAGTGATCAAAAACGAAATAATATGGTCTAAACTTTTTTAAATTAAACGAAAACAAATGCGTCGAAATAATGTTGCAAGCCAAAATAAATGCTAGGTTTTACTTATAGTAGCCAGACTATTTTAGCGACACCATAAGATGTTTGTACTCATATCGGTAGTGATGACTAAAGCAATATCGAGAAACAAAGAATGGGCTCGAGTACAGCCACTGTGCAGCGCTGAAAGCGAATTTTTTTTTGTGATTCACAATAGTGAGCCAACCTGTAACATAAGTTTGCTCTTGATCGTCGATTGTTTTTGTCGGTCCATGATGCTATTTTCACAGCGAACTCTTTACACCTTTAAAAATTATTAACTAGTTTTCTTTCCCCCTGTATACTTCCGGGAGCAAATTTGATAATAGCGTCAAGAAGTATACAACGAAATTCGTCTATTTATAACATCGAGTGGTTAAAGAGTTGAACAAGTAGCCTACTACAATTTCTATTACGAAATCAAAGTAACACGGTTTCCTATGAAATTTCTAAAACATTAAAAACACCGATAATCCAAGCCAAACGAAAATTTATGCGTCAAGAGAAGTTATATAAAGAACTTTATTAATAGAAAAATTGCCAAGTGTTTGTAGCTCCGTCTATCGTAAGCAGTGTTCTTAATATAACACGAAGTAACGTCACATGTTTACGAATTACAAATTTCCTTATATTAAGAGCTTTAGATACAAAATCGTACCACTGTTAAGGAAGCCAGAGTAAACTGCAGTTTAGATAAATGTTATTTTTCTGCAGTCACTGGCGTAGAAAAAATAAATTTTAAAAATAAATAACTATGATACTTGAAGACTTGCCTTTACAAACAATACCTAAGCCGTGCCATTATTAATCGTTATGAATGGACCCTTAAAACTATTAAATGAAACACTTTGAGACGAAATTTTATTCAGATAATTTATTTTATATATATTGGAGAAAAAATCCGTTGGCAACAAGTATCTACTTAACTATATATCTTAATATTAGGATAATCATTTTACTCGTTTACTTATAGTTTTATGGAAGACATAGTTGAGGCATGCGTTTTATTTTAAGTTCGCTTTACTTTGTTACAAATAATGCGTTCTGTTGTGTTAAGAATTACATTTAAAAAGCTAATATAAATTATGAAAACATATATAAATAAACAGTACAAAACATAAATAGTTTCTGATAATAATACTGTGTTGTATCACATAGAGACTATTAAATGCAAAGATATTATTAACTTTATTTGTGAATGCTCGCTTATTACATGCTGTTTAGAGTTTTCCGTAGTGCGTCTAAATATATTTCCGCGTGTTTCTTCTGAAATACAAGCGCTGGCCGAAGTCGAATAGTATTCTCTCCGCACACTCCTCCTAAAATACCTGAAACAATAATTTACATTATTGTATTTTTATCCTGTTTATAACATTCCATTGTGGCAATGATTGTAAGGCATTTGCGACATCGTTGCAAATACTTAAATGCCCAATTAAATATGAATTTTAAATTGTTTTAAACCGAACGGTTATAATCGTTGTTATTTATTATTCCAATTCCCTTTTCCCTCATAAAGGCCTTATTCCAATTCCCTATTCCCTCATAAAGGCCAGCAACGCACTTGCGACTCTTGGGATGTCACGAGTGTCCATGGGTGACGGCATTTGCTCTCCATCAGGTAGCCCGTCTGCCCTAAATATCATAAAAAAATAGTATAATTCTTTAACTTCTGCCGAGGAATTTTTCCCTGAGCTTACAGTTCTTCAAAAGAAAATGTACCATGGAAATGGATTTATTGCAAAAAATTGGATAAACTACGAAACTAACTTACGAAATTAAGTTAAACGATTTTTTTATTTCATACAATATAAATAGCACTATAATCCCTACAGAGTAATTCTTATATCTTGTTTTTATTAATTGTGTATTATTTTTTTTATGTTAGCCGGGGAAAGTTCGAAGCTCCGAATGTATGGTCAAGGCCGTTGAGGCATGTAGTCGCCTTCATACCAAGATCATGATCAAAAAATTTTGAGATGCAGCTTTCATTCGTAAAGGTCTCTTTATGAATGAAAACAGCATCTCAAAATTTTTGATCATTCTCTTAAGTAGTAAGCGCTGACTCTTATTCCGAACGCTAATTATTATTACGGGCGACTGATAGCCGCAATCTAGATAAAAATTGTTCACTGAAGTGTGCAAACTATGAAGCGTAAGTCGCGGAAGTTTTGTACGTATGCGGTATGGGCCACCAGCCGCATCTTTTGCCAATCTGTAACGCCTGTAATCCTGAGATTTTCAACTGAGCTGCGTATTGACGATTATTATTACTGACATTGTAATACCCCGTTTCAACAAGTGTTGAAATGTTGTGCATATCGCGTGTATCGTGATATTTAAGGGTAATGATAATGAGTATATGTATTAGGTATAATTCATCCGTGTAAAAATGCCCCTTTGTGACCATCCATAATGTACGTCAACAAATTTCATGACATTCGACCCCTCCTCCTTAACACAGTTGGTCAAAGTAAGGAACCCCGCTCCCCAGTATGACGTTACATATTGGCAATTTTGCATCTAAAAATGTAAATCTCTTTTAATATTTCAAACTTCGGAATTATTTATTAAATTTTTTATAACCTATCGAGTTACCTACGCGCAGTAGTTCATTCACGTCTGTGAGATCGTTTTACTAATCAATATATTAAATACTAGCGACCCGCCCCGGCTTCGCACGAGTGGAAATTTATGTTTTAAGCTCTAAAAAATTGTTTTGTATGTATGTTTTTATAGGTTTTTTATTCGTGCTACATTTGTTTCTTACAATTTTGAATTCGTAATAACTGTTGAATGGATTGTCCGATTGGAATAAAATAAAAGGTAATTTATATTATAGCTATTGAAACAATCTTGCTCAATAAATAGTTTATTTGGATATGGATTAGTCTTCGACGATTATATGATCTATAAACATACCGACTAATGATTTTAATTACTTTTATTCTATGAAAAAAGTGGTTATAATGGCTAAAATATAAATGTTTAGTCTATACTATTACAGACTTTTTTGTAAGCATTATTGAGTTCTACAACTTTTCTATAGAAGTCAACCATACATCTCTAACCATTTAGGCAGCGTTCGCGAGAATCGTTAACGTACAGCAGTTTTTTTGACAACTTACACTACAATTTTCAATACCACGAATTTTTCTATTTTCCGGGATAAAATATAGCCTATACGGATTCGGAAGAAACCCCTAAAGTAATGGTAAAAGAAATTTCAAAATCGGCCCAGTAGTTTTTGAGCCTATTCAATACAAACATACAAAAATACAAAGGTTTCATCTTTATAATATTAGTATAGATATAGATTGAATGAGACGCAAAAAGTTAGTATACAGACGTACTAGGAATTCGCCTTTAAATCTATGTAAATGCGATACTATGACAAACTATAATATAAAAAAAAGTGCATATAAAAATACTAAATTATCATTTAAGTATATATATATAGTACGTTTAAGTATATACATAAGTATATATAGTACAAAGACATTGTAAAAGGAAAGCAATTTAATATTTTTGTAATAACTAATATATCCGGGTCATAACACTAAGGCAAGTAATTAGAATATTTAGGTAGTATTTGGATAAAGCAACAATAACAAAATCTGTTATAATATTAAGTTTAAATACATGATTCATTTCGTACGTCACATTTTGAGGCCAAGCCTTAACGACCACATGAGTAATAGGTCTTTTGTCTGCGAAATTACTATCATCACTTAATCAAAATTATTACTTGATCCATACAATCAAAATGGAGATAACGACTTTCTCTTTTAAGCAGAAACGCCGATGAGTGCTAATCAATAAAGTTTTTACGCTTTTAAGTGCCTTGTCTTCATTTCACTTATCAAAATCTGAAGATTAATAAAAGAAACTTACCGTTTTCTTTAATTTTATTGTTGATTTTGTCCCTGATTTCGGTTTTCGGCGAGCTGAAAGCCAGGAATGTTCCCCGACCGCGGACGCTGTTGATGAGATGAGGGAACTCGATCTCCAATTTATGCAGGCCTTCTTTCAGCACCTTCCCTGTTTCTGTGGCCACTCGTAAAAGATTCTCTTGCTTAATAACTTGCAATACTTTTTCCAACAAAATCAACTTTCCTGGATCACCCATCCACGTGTTGAAAACTCTGTACGCGTGTGGTGGCCTAGAAAGAAACGTTCGTTAAGTAATGGAAAAAAAGGTGGACAAAACTAATTAACTGCGAATAAATTAATTTTAAGCTTATCAAATTAATACATAAACAATGTTATTCAGTGTCATAGCCGGAAAAAATATGTGCACCGTGCTGCGTGTAGCCTTATACTTCGATGATCCAACTAGATTTAGTTGGATGAATCACAATGAACGTCAGACTATCAGCGTTGATTAATGGAAGTAGTCACAACTCCCAAATACGATTTTAATTTTATAATAAATAAGCAAAGCGAGGTCGGTTACGCTCTACTTACTCGTAATACAACTTAACATTACATGAAATTTGAATTTTTATGAAAAGAAATGTATTCATGTTCTGAATCATCGTAAACGTATCTAGTGCATGAATGATACACCATAATGTTAACCTGGTAAATACCACGAACGTTGCAAAAATTTCCAAAATGAATTTTCAAAAAACCGATATACACAAATCCTCGCTATTCTCCTACCTATAAGATTGCAAAGGTATTACAGGTGTAACAAAAGTAATTGATTATACATGAGGGTGTGTGTATGAGCCCCTATATTAATATTTTATTATAGAGTTACAAGTAAAACTCACAGCGCTAAAAATATT
This sequence comes from Cyclargus thomasi, assembly GCA_026546445.1. Taxonomy (NCBI): domain Eukaryota; kingdom Metazoa; phylum Arthropoda; class Insecta; order Lepidoptera; family Lycaenidae; genus Cyclargus; species Cyclargus thomasi. Next base: position 606,499 of record JAOTAV010000014.1, on the reverse strand, counting down.
TACAGTAAACAGAGTATGTCGCTTGGGAGTTAAGCACTTGCCCGGCACACATTACAAAACAAATTGTTCACTTTAGGCGCTGCTAATTTTACAGTGAACTCTTTTTATGGGGGATACAAACCCTAAAGTATTGTCACTTAATACTTTGCTACACCCTGTATAATTATTAAACCAACTTAGTGTTAGTTAATGACGTTACGTATTTGGTAAAAATAACTTTGTCATATTATATGTGAACCCAGTAAGTAGCTCCAGTACCTACCGTTAGATATGCTCTATTTACATCGGTGAGTGTAAGGTCAAACAACAATACAATTTAAATTCAATTTACTTTGTTAAACGAATCAATGAGTGGTACCTATTATTCCTATGAACCGTACGTTACAAACACAGAAAGTTGCCATCGGGCATGCGCCGTTCTACGCGACATTCAAAAATTGCATTTTTGTCATGGCGAGATGACTTTGGTAACTTAGATGCTCTAATTATTATTTTACATCAAATTACAAAACATACATATTTGCGTGTATTCGGTGTTATTAATGTTTCACGAGTCCTTTTGATAATAATAGCACGACGCAAATACTAGTAGATCAGAGAGGGCGTGCATTGAATATTTGTAATTAAAAATATAGTATCTTAAATGTATGAGGAAATTCAAAAATAGATAATAGGAATGACCTCATCAGCCCATCCACCTGTAGCCATGCTGATTGGTGCATGCGATAGGAACGTTTGCTTTCACGCTCTCGTTTTATCTACCGTATATATCCGAAAATAAACGAATACAGATATCGAGGCTAATGTCACACTTCACAGTCATGGTGAGACGGATCACAGAGCTGGTGGTGGGTGGTGCACGTCATGTCCATCCTACGCATAGCAGTATACCGTTACAGACGAACAGCACAAAGTACCTGAGAGATACAATGTGTGATACATGGCTTACGGAGTTTTTTTTTAATTAATAATTTAGTCATCGCATTATTTGTTAAAGGTTTTAAATATTTCTGATGTATACAGTTCTGATGTATACAATAAAATTTACGTAATTCGTGACGAAGTTATTGCTTAACATTTTTCTATCTTATCTTTAGTGTAATTTGCGATTTTGTTTAGTCTAGCGGTACCACTAAACATAGACGATAATTTAAAAAATATATAGAAGCCTAGGCCAAGAACATCTTTTTCCTTAGTATTCTTCATTAGTCAATTTTTAGTAGATGTACAAACATATTATAAAACATTTTCTAAAAAGTCAGTAGACAATCATTCGGCATAAGGTAGGTATAGTTTGTATGGTAAAATGGCTTGATGAACGTGGCAAAGTATATGACGAGCGACGATTTCATAATTATTCGACAGTAGACATTAACTATGTCCTTTCAGAAAAAAACGTATCTGCTAGAAAAATTCAAAAACGAGCCTTTGCAAACTATTTAAGGCTTTTTTAAGTTATATGGAACCGTTAAATCTTTAATTGATTACTGGCTACACTATCGTAAATACTTACTTAAAGTCTTCGTGGTAATAAAATCCTCCGGTTAACATTTTCTTGCTGAACGTAACAATATCGGGTGGAGATGGCAAGTCGAAGTGTTCATAGCACCACATCTTGCCTGTCGGCCCGCATCCAGTCTGCACCTCGTCTATTATCAACGCTATTGAGTTCTAAAAAATTGAATTACAATAAAAAAAACCTTTTGCTTTATCGACATGATGATACGTGTCCGCACTACGCGCGGCCCCCGTTCCCCACTTAGGTTTACGTAAATAATGGATGACCCTAACTTTTTAAAATTGTTAAAAAGACAAATACCTCTTTACAGATCTTCTGAAGTTTCTGGAAAAATTCCGGTGACGCCTCATAGTCTCCTCCCTCAGACTGAATAGGCTCTACTATGATCCCGGCAACGGGACTCCTTGCCTTGTACTGCTGAATTAGATCGGCCACTTGCTCAAGACATCTAAAATGAATAAATACTTATAAACTTTAGAAATACTTTCGAATGAAAACTATAAAATAACAAGCAAAACAATCGATTTTGTCGGAAATGAAATAACTACCTTAAAAGTTACAGCAGTAATTAAAGACCGTTTTTTGTGTATAATATTGCCTAGCCACAAAAGTTACTAAAAATATTACAACAGTGTTATAGGTGAAACATTCGACTGTCGGTCATATCGAGATTTGAGGAGGTCGCCGGACACCAGTCACTTGCAGCTAACCTCCTGACCTTTGTCAGACTATTGGCGCAGGGGTCGTTGGAGACCGTGCCTTATCGATGCCTTACTACCTCAACCTCGTATCTTAAACTTATATTTCGGGAGACAAAAAGAAAATAATATTTTTTTTTCTTAGTAATTGTAGAAAACTAGATATGAGGTTATTTAATAAGTACCTAAATTGTTACCTGTCAAATAACCTCATATCTAGTTTTGTACAATTACTAAGAAAAAAATTTAATCATTTTTTTTGTTTAATGAAAAGTAGCCATTTTTAAGATACAAAGTTGAGGCAGTAAAGCATCGTTATATTATAATGTATGCGCTACGTTATACACGTAGCGCATACATTATAATATAACGATTTACAAGGCTCAGTCATTTATTTTTAAAATTCCTTACTCAAAGGGTAAAAACGGAACGCTATCGCTAAGACTTCGATGTCTGTCTGTCTGTCTCCAGGCTGTATCTCAAGAACGATAACAGCTAGAAATTTTCACAGATTATGTATTTGTGTTGCCACTATAACAAGTACTAAAACTTAAATAAATTTTATGAAATAAGACGGGCTCTCATAAAACGAACTTAATTTTTTTGGTATTTTTTGCTCGATATCTGTAATGGCAACAGGCAGGCACTTGAAATTTACACAAAATACTTAATTGTATTTAAAGTTTACTATACAAACTAAACTACAAATAAAATTAATGAGTAAGGTGGGCTCTCATACAAAAAACATATTTTTTACCTATGTTTGCTCTAATATGGTACGGAACCCTTCGTGCGCGAGTCCAACTCGCACTTGGCGGATTTTTAAGCACATCTAGACTCTCGCACCAAACTTAGTTTTTTCCGTAAAGTGCACCACAAACGTGTACTGGGAGTGGGATCGCTCACCAATTATTTCAAATAAAAATAATATTATTGATGTAGTAGCACAACTTTGAACGTTGAAAACGCCTTGTTAGATTTTGTAGCAATATATGTCACAAAGTCACGAAGAATTTTTGGCCTTCTCAGGAGCCGTGTTTTTATGTTACAATTTACAATTATACAATATGCGTACACAATTATTATTTTTATGCAAATGACTGTAATATTGAACTTCTATAATTTTTAGTATGTCAAAAAATATCTGATTGAAAAATGAGGCAGATATACTATATACGATTAAAGTTTCACCCCCCATCTCTTTCTCTCCAAACGATATTCAGCGCAAACTTTAGTTTAGTTTATTATGTAATGACTGACGTCACAGTACCATTTCGCATCTCTCTTTCAAACCGACTACTTTAAAGGCTGACAACTTTGTTATTAAAACGAATTGATCCCATTTTTCTTAATAAATAAGATTTTTTAAATAAGTAAATAAGTACTTTACTAGCTGTCCCGTGCTCACTTAACTGGGCATTTTTAACACAATGTCTCATGGGAATGGGACTCGGAGTGTAGAGTGTAGGTAAATAATGCTTTTTCATCGCCCGTGATTTGCATTTTGCTGTAACTCTTAGGGCCTATTTCACCGTTTACAGATAAAGTTTCAGTAAGGCTATCCACAACTATTTTCAGATAGATAGATTCTCCATATAACACGTGTTAAATAAAGAGAAGCTTCCTAACCTAATCTATCCGAGTTGGATCTGCTCTGACATAACAATAGTCACGGAGGTTTCGATGTAATTATAAATATAAATGTTATAGTTCCGGGCTGCAAAAATGTTATTAATTCTTTAAATACGAACCCCTTAAATCACCCTACAGTTTCCGTTTCCTCAAACTCAGGCGATTCGATTCAAAAGGCTATCCGTTAAACATACTAACGTAGTCTAAGAACACTTTATTTTCACACTACCAGGAGAACAGCAGGTATTCTATACAATACTTAGGCATTCCATAGATTACCTAGGCAAAGAATGAATAATGATGGATGGATAATGGATAATGATATCTATAATTTTTTCTTATATTATAATTTTCTCTTTTGAAATTCATACATTGCCTGAACACAACCGGCATTCTATACATTGCCTAGGCATTGTATAGAATGCCTGTGTTATACACATTGCCGGTAACATGTATATTTGTATATATAAAAAGTTGTGTGTCGTTTTCAAATAAAATTTTAAATTGTTACAATTTTGTCGTAAATGTTTTAATTTTTTCTATTATTGATTTTCTCACCACAATGTTTAAGAGTATTCAATTATTTAGTTCTCGTAATTACAATGGGCAAGATTACATTTTTTTATAATTTAATATCGGCAAAATTACTCTGGCATTAATTCTCTTAAAGATATGGTAATTTAAAAATCACATAAATAAGAGTTTCTCAAAACGCTGCGTACAAAAACATACACATACAGCCGAACATAGGACCTCCTCGTTTTCGAAACGGTTAAAACGATACTCCATTATGACGTCACTTACGTTCATGGTTTTTAGATCCTTCCCCCCCCCCCCCCTTTCACAGGCGTATAAAAGGAAAGAGTGCGGGTGGACCGTGCCCAGCCCAGAATAATCTGGTCACATTTCTGAGGACCATACTAGTCACTAGACATTTGCAGTTTACCTAAGAAAATGAGAAAGCCACATCAATTACCTATTTAAGCCACTCGCCTGTCTACTGCATATAAATAATCCGTACCTCGTACTTATACATTTAAATTACGGTATTACTAGGTACAACCACAATGACTTTTCTTAACCCCAATAAATAAATATTCAAGTTTCACATCTTATTACTTACTAGCTGACCCGGCGAACTTCGTACCGCCTTAGCGTAGAAATGATGCACTACTTTATATTGTGTACCTGAGCTA
>JAOTAV010000014.1:584864-601354 GCA_026546445.1 Cyclargus thomasi | reverse complement strand
GTATAAAAGTATTAAATATATTTCCGTTGTCTGGTACCCGTAACACAAGTCCCTCGGGTACTTAGCACAGGGCCAGATTGACGTGGTGTGAAGCGTCCTTAGATATTATTATTATTATTGTTATAAAAAACCAAAACCCGGCTTTTCGAGTTTCGGGTAAACCCGATCTCGATGCCTTAGTATGTCTCCTGTCAGTCTGTCAGACTTACCGTATAAAACGTGTTCTTACTGTGTCTCACTCGGGGTGTCTCACTCGGGTGTCACAACAGTTGGCAACATTCGGCTGCGTCAGGGTTCAATAATAATTAATGTTCAAATGTTAATAACATTACGTCTGAGCTCACTGCGCCGTGTCACAACGCGGATTGCGGCATACATTATTTAACAATATGCAAACCTTTGTTTAACGAAATTCAACAAAGACACACAAAAACGAGAATATAATGTTTTTGTTTAACTGAAGGCTAAAATGTTTGAGTTTTCCTGCACAGTCCACTACCTAGACGATCCTCGTTTTAGTATGTCGAAGTAGGACAGGGGCGACCTCGTTCTGTCGAGGAAGGAGAGTGTGGCGGTGTCGGGGGGGCAGGGGGCGGCGGGCGCGGGGGCTGCTGAAAGCTGTCGACATTGAGCCCGCACGCTCACGCCGTCACCTGGGGGTTAAAAGCAGAATAGTGAATACAACTAGACCAGTCTAGTTCAGCACACAATGATTCAGCTAGCTCGAGACTCGATGGGCCTAACTTGTAGGCGAAGCGTGCACAGATCTGGCATGCAAGAAGCCACCATTTTTGTAGGAGCTGGATACTAAATGCATAGTGACGCATCTTCTAGACTCCAAAACATTGTTGTTAGTAAACATTGTCTCCGGCGTCTGAGATCCGTGTTCATGTCTGACGTAGACGTCAGTGCGAACACAAAACAGTGTTGAGGCGGCGCGCGGCGCAGGCGGCACACTTCCGCCGCCGTTCCTGGAACGGACCAGCTTTCTGTCCACCGGCCAGGCCGCTTTTTGCGTGCCGCCGTCCTGCCCGCGACCGGTCCACACGATACACTTACAGACTTACCTTATATATCACACAGATTTACCTAAATAGTATATACCAATGCGCCGCTTGCCCACAAATCGTTTCTTCTAGAAGACTTATAATAACGAGGAAACTATTAAAACCCGGCGCGCGGCGTGGCGTGTGAGTTCGATATACACATAACGAGGAGAACCGTCCGTGTAGTGGTGAAGTGTATGAGGCGTGACTGGCCGGCGGCGGCGAGGGTGGTCGGCGGTGCTGCTCCGGTGCTGCAGGAAACAGACCTAGACGAAGTTAGCGTTTTAATTGCACGGATCTGAGAGCGGCCCGCCACGATCGCTCGCCTAGCGACAGGACGATTGTATTCTAATTGGTGTGTAGTAACATCTGGTAACACGATGCAGTGTTTCGGTCAGCTTTGCCACGATGACTGGATCGATCGAAGTGTCATCAGTAAACATTTGGTAGAGCAGCAGCTATTGTCGACTACAATGCGTGCTCTACATTTGTATCTTTATTATTTCGTCAACGGTTACGCAAACGTTAACGCACAACAAAATGCTTTTAGACAACAGATGAAAGCTCCATTACGTGTTTATTAGAAGAATTCCTAAGGCTCTGCTGCGGCTGCGAAATATCTGAGCTATAAACAATTGGAAGAGAATCTACACAAAAAGTCCGTTACTTCTTTCTATTAACTAATTGTCTCCGATGATTAAGCTCTCGCGGTGACCTAGTGCCGCGGGAGGGGGAGCAGGGGGGGGGGATCAGATACCGCGCGCCGGCAACAATGGGTCGCGTGGGCCGCAGCTTTCCACTTACGTAACGCCTGAAACCGGCGCTGCAGCCGCCAGCTGCCAGCTGCCAGCCGCCACTGAGCTTCTTATTTACGTGTTCATGATAATTCGTTATTAAATCCTAATCATTTTGGTGATCGCATAAATCCTGTATTGTGTATTGTACGCCACGCGCTGTGGTCGAGCAAAAACTGCTAACAATAGGAAAGGCGTTATCTCCTAGCGATCTATTTTAAACAACCTTAATTGAATTGTTATCAGTCGCTAACGCGGAGAGCGATAAGGACTCGTTCATAAAATGTTTTGTCGTCGTGTAACGTGGCTCGTATCTAATTAACTAATAATAGTTAATTTTACTGCATGTCTCCTACTAATAATGTCTCCCATGCAGTAAAAAGTGTAATTAAAACAGTTTTTCGTTATCATTTGAAAATTCATTTAAAAATATATAAAAGTTAATAAATAAAGTAAATTCTACCTCTATCTTTACATATACTCCTGACGTATTATTTATTTGGTCCTCTATGAGTAGGGCTCCGAATGGAATCATAAATAATAACATACGGCATAAAAGACGCTCTGTAGATCTGTACACAACGAGCTATTGAGAGCAGAAGAGACGCGCCGGCTTCCGGGGCACGTGGCCGATAGTGTATACTTAATGCTTATGTAGATTAGCGTCGTCTCGGCAATATTTTATTAATGGAACCGTTCCGTAGGCGAGCCTGCGTAACGGTGACCGGACCGGTTGTAACGCCGCTACTTTAACCGGACTTTAGACCAGTATATGGCACGAGTAGCGGCCGGTACTGGCCGGTATCTCCGGACCTCTAACGGCTGCACTAAATGACAGTTTGTTGGACCAGCAAAATCTCAGGATTCAAAATTACATTTAGAACATAGGATGGAGGACGACGATGGCGTGATGTTACAACGACACGATATCCTATAATTATACTACGATACATCTTTAATGGTGGCCTTGTCGACGACTACTACCGAGTACCGAGTGTCGAGGATCTGTCGGGCTGTACATTAGAGTATTAAATATTTAAATTGACGACACCACACATACGAACTGTATTATTGGTCACTCATTTGGGTCGGAAGACGTGCACGTGTGGAAACACCAGACCCGCGACATCTGGCGCACGCTCACTGAAACAGACTTTGTAACGGGAGTGGTTTAGTCTTCAGCAAACTGTGCTATATATTCACTAGCTACCACGTCATGTAATAATCTCGATACAGATAATCCGTTGGGCCTGAGCTCGTTTCACCATTTTCAGGCTTACCAGTGTAACATGACCCCGATTCGTGCTCGTTTAACAGAAGCCGTTACTCATAGCTTGTACATTTTATTGTCTACATTTATCACACATAATCATTTGTGTATTGACTTTGTCGGTAGCACAGGAACCTTCTACGAATATCCTGTTTACTGGTAGACCGGCTGTGCTGATGGGTCTTCATTATATACCTACATATACAAAGTTCATACATACCTAGTCACTTTGACGACCTCTGTAGCGCAGTGGTTGAGCACCTTGGTAGCTCACGCCGGGGGTCGCGGGTTCGAATACCGCCGACGGAACGAAAGTTTTTTAATGTACCTGGGTCATGGATGTGTATTAAATATGTGTATCATATAATAAAAATCTTAAATATGTGTATAGTACAAAAGTATTAAATATATTTTCGTGGTCTGGTACCTGAAACACAAGTCCTTCAGGTACTTACCACATGGCCAGACTGACGTGGTGTGAAGCGTTCATAGATATTTAAAAAAAGCCCATAGATATTAAAAAAGTCAGGAGAGCGGCAAACCCACAAAGAGCCGCAACGTAGAGACTTTTCGACCTGGTAGGGGCGAGACCAAAAAGTGCTATTAAAAGTTTCATACCCGTCGAATTAGGAGAAGGGTGTCGAGGACGTCGTGAACAGAAGCTAGAAGACGTCGCTCCACTAGACGGCGGAGGCTCGACCGTCGTGATGAACTGTGACTTTAAGGATATTATGATAAAAAGAATATGTTATAACATTATATATCTTCGTACCCTACGGATAAGGGAAAAACGAACAACTGCAAATAGCGACCTTTACAGGAGAAGGTTTTCTTTGTTTTCGTGGAAAAGTGAATTTTTATAGTTTTTTTTTTTCGTGGTAAACGTAGGTTTAGTATTTTTTACACTGAAGATTGTAGATAATGAGCTGCCAATTCCAAATTTGAAATAAAATTAAAAAGCCACAATGACCAGGCCATATTTGTAGGATACGATCTTAATATGTCATTTTACCCGATAAAAATGGTAAATAAATAACTAATGGTAATACATCCTTGTGATATTATAAGGTACGTCACATCGGCAGCTTTAAAACAATAAACAATTTACATATTGATATTACGCGCGTATCTTATCTGATATCATTAACGACGAACAACATTAGTACTTTCGCTGCGAGTGTTCTAACTAGTCCTTTCTGTTAATGGATGTTTGGCGCTCATTACGTCATGTTACATCTCGATAAACAAAGGAAGTTTTTATCGCAGATGAAAACGAAAACACGTTTTTATCTTCTAGACCACGAGGTTCTATAATTATAGGTCTGTCGCGTCCGTGTTTCTGATTCTTGTTTGAGGCAGAAAAGGCATCAACTTACAAGTTACACTCTATGTTGAAGCTTATTTTTGTAGAGCGACCGTAGCAGAAGGCGTCAAGAAACATTTAATACTATTACTCATTAAGTTCCTATTCTCCAGAGCATCTATGAATAAGCCTAAGACTGGATTAGCCCAGGAACTTCCGCGTGTCGGTCGTTTGACGCTTCAGATAATGCCGTCTCAGTAATGTCAAATAAGACGCACTGATGTGATGGCCGGCATGCGGCAGCCAGCATGGCTGGCATAGCGTTATCGTGCGCTTTTTGTGAGGATATTTGGAGGATAGAGGACGACTACGGTAGATATAATCGTATGAGTTATGTCGACTGTCGGCGATGGTATGATCTTTTCATTGTCACGTCCGTTAACGTCTCTGGCTTGTATCGTGTTACTGAGCAACGAAGCTCCTGCTTGGAGTTAGTGGACAAAACATTCAGCAATAGATGAGCAGGTCATTCGTCGAGAAAGTATGACGGTATAAGCGACGGGGTCGGGTCAGACCCCGCGGCCCTTCCGTCAGCTGACCGACCGCGAGAACAACAGTCGGCCGTCACACGCGCCAGTTAATGAACGAGAACCTACTAGCGACGGAGACGTAACGGTACCGCGCTCCCGCCGCCTGCGGCCCGGTTAGAGGTCGCCCCGCCCCCGCCCCGCCCCGCGCCGCCCCGCGCCGCCTGCTCCCACGACCGTACACATTCCGACCCAGCTTAGGGCTCGTAGGGCCCGTGACCTGCACCTAATTTTAAGATTTCGACGGTTTCGACGCGCGAGGAGTACATAAATATGCATCATATTATCGTTCGTGAGTCCGCAGTGACAAGTTACGGGTTGCGAATATCCTGTCGTTGGCTCGCCGCCAGCTGCCGTGTGCTCCCCGCGCCCCCCTCGCCCCCCCTCGACCGTCCGCAGCTATATTTACCACCGCGCCCTCCAGCGTAGGGCTCCCGGCGCGAATGACTCAAACTGTTTACACTTTAGCTGTTGGTTTAGCCTTTGGTAAAACTTCGACGTAAGTCAACGGTTGCAAGTTTATAATAGCTTTGTGCGTAATTAGATATGAATTGCAAATACGTAGGTATCTATTATGTATTAGGTTGAGGGGAAAAACGTTTTTTTTTTAATTTCTTGCTTCTTCATTTTATTAAGTCCTCAAAGATTGTATAATTAAATTCTCGATAGACCAAAACAAAGGCGTTGTTTTGTGTGTTTTGTTGCAACATTTTACAGAGCCTCTTGTATCGTCCATCAGATCGAAGGTAGAGGCCGACCTGAGGAAAAACTTAAGTAGCCGGCACTGCGAGTTCTTCCTAAAGATATAATATAATAATATAATATCTATGGACACTTCACATCACGTCAGTCTGGCCCCGTGCTAAGTATCCGAGAGACTTGTGTTACAGGTACCAGACAACGGAAATATATATTTATTACTTTTATACTATACACATATTTAAGATTTTTATTATATGATACACATATTTAATACACATGAGGAACCAGGAAGTTGCTCCGTCGGGTCGAACCCGCGACCCCCTGCTTAAGCTACTAACGCGCTTACCAACTGAGCCACAGAGTTCGTCAAAGATATACGACGTGTAGTTTTATTTCCATAATACGAGTAAACGAAATTGATATGCAGAATATTTATGTTTCGCTGAAATGAAGAAAGTCTTTAAGCCGGTTTCCGACATCAATTAGAATTAGGATATTGATGGTATTGGTCATAATGTTTCTAAAGGTGAAGTGCGAGCACTCGATACACTCGCGTTATGTCGTTGTAGAATATTATAATGTTAGACATCTGTCGGTAATACTTCTCTTGTCGTCCGAAGCCCGAGTCTTGCAGCTGTAGTGGTATATCCAGTACCAAGCCCGGTTGCGATATGTGTTGTCACTTGTCCGTACTCGAGCGATGGACAAGCAGTGTCGGCTGACAACTGCCAACAGAAAAGAGAACCAGCAGCCTTAGCACGGCGACCGTAAATTTAGGAAAGAATAGAAAACTGACAGTTTCTTGGTATAAACTGACATGTTTCCTTTGCCCTGTTGCCCTTTTGTCATTTTATCTATCCTGCTATAGAAAGAAACACTTTCTCGGTCGCCATGCTAAGCCTGCGGCACTTAGCGAATCAGCGCTCATCGTCGACATTAGCGACGTAATGTATTCGACCGCATGCATATTCAGGCAATTTCGACTGTATTCTAATTTTAAATACACTCCATAATATTACACAACCGTTTTCGCTTTCGTTTAAACGAGATTTTAAATAATATTATTATTTTTTCAACCGACTTCCAAATAGGTTGTATTCATATTTTTTTGTATACTCCATCGTTTGTGGGCCGATTTTCATAATTCCTTTGTTGTTGTACAGGGTAGTTGTAGTTGTACAGGGTAGTTGTAGTTGTAAAGGGTAGTTGTTGTTGTACAGGGTAGTTGTACAGGGTATAAACCGAATTTGATATCGCGTTGCCAGTAGTAGGGACATGTCATGTGAGGATTATTATCATCCAGATTATAATCCATATTTTCCATCCATCCATATTATAATCTTTAGGATTTAGGAAGTGTAACTTGAATTGTGATTTGATTAACCACCATCAATTACCTATTAAAGATTAAGAGCATCACGACTTGTTTTGTTTATTAGCAAGATTTTTTGTACATCACTTCTTCAAAACACCTCCGTCTACGTCATAAGGCACAGAGAACACAAGATTAACTACCAAAGCAAAATACGTACTAATGAAGATTATATTTATCACGCACGGCGCTAATTAACGTCAAAAATCGTGAGTCTTACTTCGGTAATGTTTTTTGTGTAAACTCAGCTCCTCCCCCCCTCCCTCCCTCACGCGCCGCCGAAACGCACGACCGCGCCGAGGCCGGAGGAGGATGAGCCGGATGCTGGACCTACTAGCTCGTATGACGAGTGTGGTGATTGGCACCTCGCTATTATGTTCAATTATTCAACTCGTGGATATTGACTTCTGCGAAACCAAGGACCGCCAAGCTTGCAAATGAGCACATACTTTAACTGGCGATCTCATGTTCGTTCAATCTGCTTAGAACGTCGAAACACTTCGTGCTGGTAATGTGTCGCTAATTGCCTGATTGTGATGCGGCCGGCGAATCCGCACGACCTTCTTTAGCATTCAGCTCGCCACCTGATGCCGGCAGCGGGGAGGAAAACGTCTGGCCGTATCGTCCTAGCATTGTTCGCCTTAAACAAATAGAACGAAACGTAAACCTCACTCGTGTTAATGGAGGTCGAGATCGCGGCCGCGTGACGCAACGAGGAAGAACGCTTCCGAGCTGCTGTGTAATGTGTTGTAGTAGCATCGTTTTCGTAGTCGTTGAAATTAATTTAATTAAAAAACGGTTAAGTATCTCCGGCGCATCGCGAGCGTCGGATCCCAGCTCGTGTGCTACAGCCGGGCGCGGTGGGGCGAGCGATAACGGTTGGTATACGACTAGGAGTGGTAGAGCGTCCATAGCGTGCTGCTGCGGCCTGCGGCCCGTCGACCGTGACCGTTCCGTGCGAGCTGACCGGCGCCGAGGCCGCCCTCCCCGCCATGCGCACCGCGTCCTGAGAACTGCAGGAAGAGTCGTGTTCACGGAGCGTCCTCGTTCCGTCAAGATTTTTCCACAATTTTAGACATCGGCCGACAAAATCGTACTTATGTACTTTGTAAAATTTATATTTGATTACCTGAAACAATTATGTGGCCCGAGCGATGCCTATGATCTCTGTAATGAAATATGTGATATGAGTCATGTGTGTGAATGAGACGCGACGTTTGAGCCTACAGAAGTAAGCCTACTCTCTTACTAAATTAATTCGACGGCAGCTGGCAAGAGAATCGAGACTTCGATAATTGAAAAGTTATCTTTCATTTATCTATGCATCGACGAACAAGCGTCACTCGAGCAGCGAGTTAGCGAGTGACAGAATGTCAGCCCCAGCCCCAGTTGACACGCGAGTCGCCTACGAAATGTCAGAATAATTAAAATAATATCATTTTGTACACAAGTTGATATTTAATAATACACTGCGGCGGCCGTGACATGGCATACTCCGTTTCATTCCACTATCTAATAATACGACTTATTACGAAGTTGAGTGCGGGGTTCTGATGTGTCGGGTTTGGTGTTCCAGGCGATGCGGGGTTGGTGCGGGCGGGTGGGGCGCGCGCGGCTGCGCTGGCTGGCGGCGCTGCTGTGCTGGGGCGCGCTAGCGGCGCTGGCGCTAACCCGCGTGCAGCTGGCGCCGGCCCCGCGCGCGCGCCCCGCGCCGCCGGCCCGCCTGCTGCTGCTGGCCGAGCCCGCCAGCACGCCGGCTCCCGGGCCGCGCCTCGCCACTGACTCCCGCGTGCTGAGCGAGGACGAGCTGCGCGCCGACGCCGAGCGCCGCCTGCCGTCATTGCCGCTAGCCTATTGGCACCGCCACAAGGACGACAAGAACAAGTTCTACAAGAAGAAGGACTGCGCGCCTTTTCCCTCGATATACGACCTCGAGTTCCACAACACGTACTGGCAGACGATGCGCGCAAAGAGCGACGTGTTCCACTTCTACGGCGCGTACATGGACGCGCGCAATACGTCGCGCATTGGGCCTGCGGTGCGCGTGCTCGCCGTGCACGACCGCATCAAGCCGACGCTGGCCACGCACTGCCAGCTGTGGTTCGAGGAGCGTGAGGCGCCCGTGGTGGTGCGCAACCTCGAGTACAAGTACGTGTGGAACAGCAAGTGGGGCAACTACCGCGACGGCGTGCTGCAGCCCTACCTGCTGGCGTGCGTGCTGCCCGCCGACGTGCGTCACCTGGTGCCCGCCTCCGTCTCTATCGTCCTCGACCCCTGCGACCGCGCCACTAACAACTTGCGCGTGCACTACGACCGTCCGTCGCCGCCGGCCGTACAGAAGGAGTTCGCCGTATGCGTCAAGGGACTCGACTTCCTGCACGAGGACCTCTCGGTACGCCTCGTCGAGTGGATCGAGCTCGTGCGCCTGCTCGGCGCTGACAAGATATTCTTCTACGAGCTGCAGGTGCACCCCAACATCACGAAGGTCCTCGACTACTATGCGGACATGGGCGTCGTCGAGGTGACGCCCATCACGCTGCCCGGCGGTCAGCCCAACCTGCCCGGCCTGCAGCACATGTACCTCAAGAAGAAGACGACGCACAAGCGGCAGATGGAGCTCATCCCGTACAACGACTGCCTATACCGGCACATGTATCAGTACCGCTGGCTCGCGCTGCTCGACATCGATGAGGTGATCGTGCCGCTCGAGGACGCCGACTGGAGCTCGCTGATGCGGCGTGTGCTGCCGCTCTCGCGGCCGGCCGAGAGCAAGCCGCCGCGCTCGAGCTACCACGCCTCCAACCTGTACTTTCTGGACTCGCTGCGACACGAGCACGGCTGGGAGGAGGGCGCGCCGCAGTACATGCACATGCTGCAGCACGTGTACCGCACGCGCAACTTCACCAAGCCCGGCCAGTACGTGAAGGCGTTCCACGAGACGGAGCGCGTTCTGGCGCTGCACAACCACTTTCCGCTGGCGTGTCTCGGCGGGCCTTGCTCGTCGTACGCGCTGGAGACGCGGCATGCGCGCCTGCAGCACTACCGAGCCGACTGCGTCACGGCGCTCAGCAAGACGTGCGCGGAGCTGCGCGCGCAGCCTGAGCGCGATACGGCGGTGTGGCGGTGGCGAGGGCCGCTGGTGGAGCGCGCCGAACGAGCGCTGGCGGCGCTGGGCTTCCTGCCGCCGCAGAGGTGACCACGCCGCCCGACACCGACATTTAGTTTTATTCGCTCCTCCTAGTATTAAACTATTTTAAGTATAAGACTTATGTGTTTTACTTCTTCTCCTGACATTAGAAGCTGTGTTTTTTTTGCTGCTGCTGCTTTTTTGAAGCTGCGAATTTTAGGACATAGTAATAGCGCTCCTAGCGACGAATTCCAAACTAAGCCATGAACGCGGAAAAGCTGATAAGTGGTGTTGATTGATGAAACTCTATCAAACTGAATCCTGAATACTCGACGTGGATACCAAATGACTGTGGGTTGAGCCAGAGAATGAGGCTGCAAGTCAAAGTTTGTGAATGAAACATTTAATTTTTACGACTATTTGGGCCTGTTTTACTGTTAACTGATAAGTGTCAGATAATTTATTTATATTTTTTGTTAGATTTATGGAGACTCGGTCAAAAAAGTTGTGGTTAGCCTATCAGAAACTTTGTCAGTAAGCGGTGTAAGAGGTCCTAAATGTTGTTTGTAACTTGAACATGACCCACTATCAACAGTAATGTACTTTTTGGACTCGTGGAGTCTCGCCCGAGAAGTATACCTCTGGTGTGGGAACTAACCCGAGCAGAACAACTGGGTGTATGAAACTCTCAGATTGCCAACTTTTAACTAAAGGGCAGTAAGGCAGTTGTATGAAACTATGATGAATTAAGTTTAGAGAGTCCGTGACCGATTTTCGCACCCGAGGGTGCGGGTTCAAACCCCGGTGGAGGCGTGTAACAATGAGACATTTTCCGATCTCCGATACGGATGCTTATTGCAGTGGGAGAGTCATGCTTCGGCACGAATGGGCCGGCTCGATCGGAGTGATACCACGGCCCCACTGCTGTGAATAGTGAACAGCATTGTAGTGCGTTTTGTTCAGTGAGTGAGTTTACCGGTAGCCCAACTTCTCTAATCCCCTATCCCTACTTCCATTCCTTATTCCCTCATAAAAAGGCCAGCAATGCACGGATGCTACGATAGTTAATTGGCGACGGCAGTTGTTGACCATCAGATAACAACCCGTTAGCTCGTTTGCCCCGTAATATCATAAAAAAAGGTTGAAACAGCGCCAGTTGACCGATTATTGTATCTACGGTATTCGGTCGGAATATATCAATTCCATGAGAACTGTCGTGGTGTCGTCAGCCTGCCTGAGCCCGACAGGGCTGAGCTTGACTGTTGCCATACCGCGACTAACTTATTTTGTTTCGGAATCTGGCTTTGTATCTATTTCCCTGATAGAATATTATGTACTCTCGGGGCTCATCTTCTATCAGGAAAGAATTTTATGTTCTATCAGGGAAGTTGAAACAAAGTCAGATTGTGGATCAATGTAAGTTAATCCGTTCTACACGGCGTGAACAAACGAGTCATCACGGCGTGAAAAAATCACGCAAAAATGATGATGCAATGCATTTTCAATCTCACGCCATGAACTGAAGGTGCATTTTAGATATTAATGTTGTAAATTGCCGTGTTTGACAATCTTGATGTCAAACACGACCTTGATGCAATCTAAATTCCACTCAGTTCATGGCGTAAAATTGAATTGAGGGTGCATCTTATATATTAATGTTGTAACTGGTGTCCATTGATTATAGCTATTTTCAATCTTACGCCATTAAATGAAGGTGCAATTTGGATTGCATGAAAGTGCACCTTTGCGTGATGTTTGTTCCCGCCGTGAACCCCCATTAGTCGCGGTATGCCAACTGTCAAACCCAACCAGATTACACAGGATCGAGTATCAATTCATACTACTATATATATTATACTCGATCTCCAAAAGCAAAACGAAATCCATTTTAATATTATAAAAGCGAAAAAAATCTTCGCTCGCTGAACCGATTTTGATGTAATTTTCTGTAGAAATAGTTGAGTCCGGGGTTAACGATTGTCAGCTGTGTTGGGTGAAGACTTCAACAAATACAGCTGACGGTCAACCCCCTTTTATGGGGCATAGTAATCTCTGTAAAATGCTGTTTTATGAATTGCTTGTAACTATTAATCAGGCACCGAAGTTATTTGCATGAGACTAAAAAAGTAAGAATATCTATATACGACAGCATAAAAGTGGAAATTAAAATACTAAATACCCACTTAAAGATTGAATTTATTTAATTTTTTCGGGATAGATGACTATCGTTTAGAAGTTATTTCTTTGGGAAGTCACTACATAATATAAGAATCTAATCGAAACCGGTTAGGTGGTAATGTTTCGGCTGCTTTTGGAACAATAAAATCTCACAATGACCACTGACCACTGAATTGTTTTATGTTTTTCAAAGATATTTAAATAGCTTTTTTGATTAGTCGAATCATTCGTGTCGAATCTTACGATTTTTCTTTTATTTATTTCAAACAAAGTTTTGATATGTTATTAAAGTAGATATCCGTTAGTTTATAAATTTACCGTGTGACGTCGGAAATTGATAAAATTACGAAAATGAGGATGTAAAATATTACAATTTGTATCCCGTTAAGATTCTTTCGAAATTTCATAAACTGCCTAGTAAACTGATAAACTTACGGATCTTGTTATTTTCCGGTGACATAATACATATGTCACCGTTTTATATTAGGATATACAATTTTTCTATCTCATATTTTTATCATCAAAATCTAAATGTACAGGAGCGAGTCGCTAGCCGACTTACAATAGCGATTGGTAGTTAATGATATGTACTTATATTGGTCCGTTTGTCAGCGGACAATCGGTCGTAGCGACCGGGAAGCCATAACGAGCCCATTTGTAGCGGCCTGATTAAATTTGGCGAACAATTACAATACAATGGTCTCGACAACTGCGACGTACCTCCGAGCTCCGTGCTGCCGACACCGCGCCAGTGTTGACTCCCGCTTCGTCTGCGACAGGTACTGCGCACCGCCACCGGCTCAACACACGACACAGTTGACAGGTAAGTCGCTGACGGCACTACATTCACCCAAGACTATATAGATCTGTCAAGAGTCTAGACCTTGATGCAGCTAGGATCAGGAGGATATCAGGATAGTTACTTTGTGACGAATACAGTCATTACTTATGGGTTTGATTTATATTTTAAAATATTACAGCGTTATAAGTAGTCATATTTAAGAAATAACCTATTTAAATGTTATTTATTAGAGTAATTAATATTTAATGGTCATAATAATTTAACCCTAAACAAAACTATTAGCAATTCAAAACATCGCAAAATGTTAAACAAATTAATAAAATAAAAATCGTATAATTTTGGGTGAATTTGAATCAAATGATGACGAGCTTTTATGAATTTCCCGATGTTGTGTACTCCACGTTAGGTTTTCAAAATTTTCAAAATTATTTTTTGTGCTTATCCTGCCGAGGATTAATAGCTACATAACAAGAAAGCGCTCAACCACCAGACATACAGGCTACAGCTCTCGCACAGCAGAGAGACAGAATGTAGCCTATGCGTTAATCAATTGTTTCAGGGGATTGAGCGTGAAGAATCAACAAACATACACACGCACAAACACTAACATTTTCGCCTTTGTAATTATTATTATTATAAGGATATCAGGAAGTAGAATGGTGTCGTATTTTTCCATAATAAGAAGTTCAGGACTGTCCGCATTAGTCCGCCCTGTAATTTTTATCGCCAGGGGAACTCTCTAAAAGATTTAACTAATTTTGTAAGGAATCGTCGTTTTAATCATAATATCTGGTGGGAATGGGCGCGCGGGCCCTACGGAGAGCGCTGGATATCGCAGATTATTATCATTGATAACCGGGGCTTGTGTGCGAGAGAAATAACTATTTTGTCAAGTACTTGACGCAGACTATAGCGCAACAGACTCACAAATCACATATCCTAAGGACGTTTGTCCACCACCATCGTCAGCCGGAAACGAATTATTTCGGACCGATAAAATGCAACTTTATGATCTAGACTAGGCTACTTTATGATATAGGGTGGATGCTTTATGGACGAACGGCGTAATATATCAGAGAAAGTTTCAGGGAAGTAGATATAATATTTACTATGACTCATCATTATCTGTGCCTCACACCTCACTGAATTTCAGAACACGAGAACAATCTTTTGCTCTCGATCATCATTGTATTAGTTTTGCGGCAGTAGATGTCGCAGCTAGTAAGTACTTAGAAAATGTATTATAAACATAATTAGAAAAATTTAAACCACATCAACCAACCACCAAAAATTAAAACGCGCATTGCGAAAACGTGATAAATAACCTTCACTTTAATATAATCATATCCCCAGCTGTTTTTAGTAAATTATTATCTGTCAGCTGACTACCGTGAGTCTCGGCCCTCATATTTATGAGGTTGGGGGCAGGCGGGGTCCGAGGGTATCGTCAACACTCAGCAGCCCCCGACGCCCACGCCGGCGAGGTCCGCGACCCGCAACAAGCGTCAAGAGCGGTCAAGGTGACACCGTGATGACCCCTTGAATACTTCTGATAACTATTTTATGTACACTTTATCTTTACTATCGTTAAAGCAAATTGCAATGTTTTACGCCGATTTGGTACTTCAAAATCAACTGCCTTTCGGCTTTGGTCACTACATAGCCACAATAATATATTGTTATGAGAGAACGATTATAGGCACCGTCAGAACGTTTTCGGTTTGTAGTTTTCGTGAGCATTGTTCGATGGTGACTCTCCATTTAGCAATAAGGGGGGAAAGCAAACATGACGGAAAACAAGTACCGTCCGCCCGTCGGCCGTGGACACAGCCCACTGGCTGCCACGCTGCTAACCTCTTAAGATGAAATGAAAATTGGAATAGATTAAATTGAGGAAACGGCGATGGGAAGTTGTACTTCCGGTAAACTCACTAACGGCCGTTTTCAATATCCTATCTATCCATAAACCTAAAGATAGTCAAATCTATCTTTTTTAGCCATACGTGCGTTTCAGTAACGTTCTGGCGGATAGTTTTCTATCGATACTATCTATCGGCGGGAGGACGGATAGCGTACTAGAGATAGAACAGCTCATACAAATCTTACTTATCTGCGTTTCAGCTTACTCGTCGATAGGCAAAGCTAATTCTATTAATATTATTTGCCTATCCGTCAATGTTCGTCGATAGCTACAATACTACTGCTCTATCAGTCAGAAATCACGAGCTTAAATTATATAATTTAACAAAAGTATATTATTATTTTAATATGGAACACTGTAGCAGTGGCGATTGTAATATTGGATTAATTCAAATGATATGACAGATACTGACTGTATTTTAAACAAAACTTGACAAATAGCACATTAGGGACTTTGAATAGATTGGGTTTTTAAGTAAAAAAACAATCGCAGACACACATTTGGTCATTTCAAGACAATATAAATTTGTGAAAGTATAAAAACAATAAAAGACGTACATTTGGTTTGAATAATGGGAAAAAGCGAAATTTACGAAAAAGCGATTGATAGCAAAACATTTTAAGTGTCGCATAGGTGCAGGCAATATGGATCTCATCACCCTTACTGAGGTTTACGTGTCAAAGATCACTGTCGCTTGCAGGTTTCTTTGAGGCTTGGATAGGCGAGAGTCGAAGGTGCTATCCGTCCTTGAGCAACGATAGTAAGTTCCTATCGTTAATTGTGAATCGCAAATTGGGTAGTATAGATCACAGCTTACTGTTTATCGAAGATAGTTATCTATCTTAGACCACAGCCGTTATTCAATAAAATAAATCACAAGCGCTGTTTCACGTCTTTTTCTGTGACGCTGTGGAATTTCTTCGGTTACTCACTCGGGGTGAGTACTACTCCCCAGTCCCAGTGTTAAATTATTAGTGTATGTCGAGGGATGGTTATAGCGTCCGTGGTCGGTCGTCGGTCGTCGGTCGTCGGTCGTCGGTCGTCGGTCGTCGGTCGTCGGTCGTCAGTCGTCGGTCGCCGGTCGCCGGTCGTCGGTCGTCGGTCGCGGTGGCGGGCGGTGTTATCGCGCTCCACTAGTCGGCCTTCACCTTTACTGATAACTAAAAAGTAGCAACACTTACAACTTTTGCATTATAATGTAGATATATTGTTACTTATTATAAAGTCTCATCATATAGCATATAGCAACTTTGGCACCTGAATTTCATACAAATTTTTAAGTTTTATACTATGAATGAGCTATAAAAATATTATAACACTGGTCAACAAAAAAACAGTTTTTGTGTGTAACATGAAAACTTTTGTCTAGTTATGTTTCGAACAAGGAT
>JAOTAV010000014.1:568444-584764 GCA_026546445.1 Cyclargus thomasi | reverse complement strand
CTTAAGGAGAATCAATATTTGCAAAATTCCAAAATTCAGACGAACAACCAGTCGACCAAGTAGTCGACCAACTAGTCGACTAATTGGTCGACCAACTAGTCTACCAACTAGTCGACCAACTAGTTTATCAACTAGTCGACCAACCAGTTGATCAATCAGTCGACCAACTAGTTAACCAACCAATCGACCAACTAGTTTACCAACCAGTCGACCAACTGGTCGAACAACCAGTCGAACAACCAGTTGACCAACCAGTCTACCAACCAGTCGACCAACTAGTCGACTAACTGGTCGACCAACTAGTCTACCAATTAGTCGACCAACTAGTCGACCAACCAGTCGACCAACCAGTTGACCAACCAGTCTACCAACCAGTCGACCAACTAGTTGATAAACTCATGTCTTTAGTCATATTAAACGTCAAAATGAAACATCGGAAGTTGCCTTATGATATTTGTACTTTGGTTTTGTCGTTGAAGTATTTTTTTCATCTGAACTAAACATTTTACTTTTCTATCATTTATTATTGATAGGTCAATACCTATTTTAAGTCAATACTTAAAATTACTGTAGTCGTAGCCCTCGAATGAACAAAACTCGAAAATTGTAACAACTTATTGTTATAATCTTCCAATACCACGAATGACATTTTGTTCGTGGTTACCACAAGTATGCCAGACGCATGCATATCTGGCGTCTGGTGGAGGCGACACACGATATTTCATGATCAGTATTTTTATTATCATAACTATTTATTTATCTAATCCCAATCTCGTGACTGGTGACACACCTTAGCTGTTATCATCATATCGACCGTTGAGCAAAAAAAAATTTGACTATCCAGTTAAAAAAAACAGTCTATAGTACTTACGTTACAAGCAGTTGCAGTACCCCAAAAATATTATACATCGACCTTTGGAAAAAGACAATCAGCTAATGTCAGCTTCGCAGAGCGTTATTTCACACTACGTATGTAACGTTTTGTTAGTCGACGTTGTTCAAGTCAATGGAGTGCGGTCGCGTCCAGTTCATAATAGAGCTGATACCAACCATGTTACAGAAATTCTAAACACTACTCAGAGCGATCACTTATAGAAAAATTGTTTTTTTTATACAAACAATAACAAGAATTATATGTTCTTTGGAACTGAATCATAATTGTGGTAACAGCTCCTTACAGATACCGGACTGTTTGTGTTTCGTGTGATAGAGATAACGCTCTACGCAGCCTATCAATAAAAAACTAGCAATCTAATAGATGCTAGGAACTACGTCCTTGCTGTTTTTGAAAGGCTCAGTGTTGTGCTGTTTAGCCTTTCCTACTGTATTATTAGCTATTATAATGATTGGTCATATTATTGATTGATTTTCATTTATTACTCGTGCGACATAACTAGGCACACGGCTTGAAATGTCCGTTATGTCACTCACACTCCTGCTTCTCCTCGCAGCACCCCGCATTCGCCTTTTGCGTCGTGTAGCGTTAGCATAAAACAGTTTGAAAATTCGAGCCAAAAATTTATGAATTTTATGTCTTGTAGCGTTGACACACATAAGAACAACACTGCTAGCAATTACATAATATTTTGGCATTTAATGCGTAACAAAATATACTCTTAAATCTTATCTTAATCCTAAAATGTTTTCAACGTTTTTAAGAGTCTATTTTGTTCTGCCTTACTGGTTATAGACAAAAAGCCGTATCTTAACTACGCAAAAATATTAATTTCTACAAGACGTCAATATTATGCATAAATGTATAGCTTGCGCTCACAAGCGCTATACCGCGCCTTAGTTATGTGCGCGGCGAGGTGCGGGACGGTTGCCATGGTTACCAGCCGTCAACACTCACGGCGGTAGCATGCAACATAAAACTCAATTCCTAGAAAAGTTGTGCTTTATCTCATGATGAGAGGTATATCATTTTTAAGTTGTCTGACTATTATGTTTGAAGAAACGATTTATACACGCTACGACGTTTGATACACTATTTATATGCTAAAAAAGTTTAAATACACAATTTAAATACTTCTTGGCTCTTAATAGTATCAACTTTAAACTGTCAATTTATATCGTACGACTAACAATTATATTGATCTCGAGTACACCTCAAAATTTTTCTTACCGGTCCCCGGCCACGCTCCGCCCAAAATTAAAAATATTTTTTACCACCCATATCGTCTTGATGAATGGCAGTATTCTACAGTACGATTTTCGCGTAACTTAAAGCTCTGGAATAAACTATCGCCAGCAGTATTTCCGGACAACTACGACCTACAAACCTTCAAGTAGACTAGTTCCCTCTTAAATGGCCGGCAACGCACATGCAACCCTAATGCTGCGAGTCTCTATGGGCGGCGGTAGTAGCTTTCCTTTAGATAACCCGTTTGCTCGTTTGCCCCCTAATTTTTATTTAAAAAAAAGATAAAATTTAGCATAGCAGATTATATTTAATTATGCTATATATTTTGTATCCTTGAAAGGGTAGGTGGTGTTGTTCGACAAGCTTAGTTTTTCCGCATTCATGTGTTGTTACATTAGTTAATAGTACTGACGAAAATTTACCGACTTACTTCACACATTGAAATTCCATTAACTTTATTAAATAAGGAAAAATTGTAAACGTTTCCAAGTAGTTTTGTGTCTTTCGGAGCCTTTGTCCCTGGAGGCCAACAAAATGTCGAGCTATTTCATATTTGGATCAGTCCCTTTTTGGGGTTGGAACACGGCGCACATAAAACTATGAGGCCTCATATAAGAGAAGAGGTATTGTTGAACGATATAAAGCTTTCAAATTTTTAATTTTACGTCTTACCTTTGGGGTGCTGCATAGTTTTGTGTCCTCATTGCAAAAAAAACCCTTACAAAAGTTACTAGCACATCGTTGAAAAACGTATAATCAGATTAATAACTTATTTTTTAGTCACAGTTTACGTTGAATAATATATAATTACCGTATGATGAGCTACCAAACTTATAATTACCGTTTTATATTACAGTAGCCAAGCCAATACACCACTTATGTGTTTCTACATTTACACATAGTCAAGCATAACGAAATCTTGTAAAAATAATTGTTACTACATTTCACACCAAATTACATTAGTTACTACATTGTACGAGAAATTGCGTTTATATATGAGAATCTAGTCTACCTAACGTACTACTAGTCCTAGATTTAGTACTAAATATACTATCGTAGAATTGATTAGTAGATCTACATTATTTAGTAGTTTTATGTTAATTGTTAACTCAATATGGTACTAAGTTTTCCTCCGTGTCAGTATTATTCGTGATCTGGTATGCGTTTTTCACATCTAAGTTATGAATCCTATGAATCAATGTCTCTTTTTTCTACCGGAGATGTCCAGTGATCCGCGAACATTTTCTTACCTAGACATAAAAGCGAAAAGATTGTAAGACTAAAGTTCAATGCAACAAGACCACGCAGCTTTTTTGGCAAATGATTTACTACTATCGTTTCAATTAAATTCTCACAGGTTCATAGTTCAATACGAAATCAATTAAAACTATAAGCGTAACTAATCTTTGAAGATTAAAAAAGATATCGTAGTCATAATAGTTGATACAGATCCGTTTGATCGCAATGTCTTGGTTGCACCTAGCATGATCAGATAATACATTTCATAGATTTATGATCTTATCGCTGGGGTCACTCGCCCTGTGGATTGTGATGCATTTCACAATCAATTGTATGATAGATTTATATTGAACGTGCTTCGTGCTCTTAGGTCCCTTTGTGCTAATCTGGTTTTTGCTTAACTTATGTCTTTAAAAGAATAAAAAAAAAAGGTTATTGGAAAGAATAACATGAAACTCGAAGAAGGCGACGTGTAAAACGTTATTTAATCTACGATTAACTTAACTCTAGAGTCTAGACTCTAGAGTAATAAAAGTTACGCATAGATTTAGGTATCGAAGAAAAAAAAATTTGTGGAGATCAGTCGGCTGAGTTTGCTATAATGCACCAAAATAAGGCACTCCATCTGGCTATGAATCAACTATTCAAGCCTACACGAATTTTGTGTTCAATGTGATTTAAAGATGATAATCCACAGTTCATACTTAGGATGTTAATGTGTCTATGATTAATGTTACTCATAGGCAAATTAGCAATAAAATTAATAACTTGTATATGGAAATCATGAGAAAATATGGTAAGCGTTCAGCTAGTACGTAACAGATAGTTGGCTATCTGGTAATATGACATGCTTCTCAAAACTATACAGACAATTTGTTTATTGTAATTTTTCGTATGCTGATTATCCTCTGTATTTAATCAGAGAAGATGGCTTGGTAAAACATTTTTTACAAACAGTTTGACTAGTACTTCGTGTGACTGTAGAGCTTTCGAAATTATTGTATCTCTGGGTTCTTATGGCTTCTGGGTTTCATGGATATTTTGCCAAATGTCTGTTGCTCAACACTGCTAGAACCAAATCAGTCTTGCGTATGTGTTGTATATTGATGTGATATGTAAATATCGTTCATAATAAATGTATCTTTCATCGGCATAATATTGTGGCCTGAATAGCCGTAGCGTTACATACTCGTTACATGAAGTGTACAGAAGTGTGCAGGAAGTGTGCAGTAGTTTTTTTTCAGTAAAGATTTAACATTTTTTACGAGTGTAGGCCACTTTGTTTCTGCCGTTTACTCTACAAAATTAGCCTTTCTAGGAGGCTAGGACGTTGTCCCTTAGGACGCTGCCGCTCATAGGTCATGCTCTAAAACGGCTATTTATTAATCCTGGCCTTCTCATTTCTTTCAGCAAAGCATTTGCTTAGATTTGGATTGCTAAAAAGTGTACAAAACTAATTTTAATACAATATAAGCTACGATACTAGCTGTGCCAGTAATTGGAAATATAAAACGATATTTTTGGGAGAAATAAAAAAGGAAAATAAAATGTTTAATTATTTTATTCTTGGCATATTTACAGGAAGTGTTACAACGTAAACTGTATATTACAACTGCAGCTATATACATTGGCAAGATTGTTTATTACTAATTATATAAGTTACACTATAATTAAGAGTACAACTGTCAAAATAAATTACTACTGCAAGTATACAACCACAGTGAAATCATTCTCAAAGAATGTCACGTATTTACTTAATAATTAAAACAAAACTTCAGAAATATTGAATTATAATAAGGCATAACAAGAATCAAGTCTTATGTACGTTTCCATTATTGCAATACTTTAAGAATAAAAAAAATATTATACAATAGTTTACACGTCAATACTCATAGCCACTAAACTAATCTACTAACTTAACTATATGTCTAGTCTAAGTAATTTTTAAAACAAACATCATAATACACACCATAATCATCTTTTCCTACTTACTCGTTGGAAAGTCCAGCGTGGTGTATGCTGGCCTCGTCCGCGGTACGGGGGGTCGGCGCGGGCGCGGGTGGGTCTTGCCCCCTTCGGCATGCGCGCTCGGGTTGGCTTCCCCCTCCTCCGGCAGGTACGGTGGGCGGTGGTTCAGCACCAGCGCCTTGTACGACGAGTGGGAGTCGGCAATGCTGCGGCCGTCCCCCTCATCCCGGCGAGACAGCTCGGAGAAGGGCGACACGGACCGCTTCTCGATGCTCGGCCCGGCCGCCTCCTCCTTCGGCTTCAGCTCGTACGCGTTCTCCTCCTCGTTCTTGGGGTCGGAGTCCTTCCGGTACTTAGTCTTCAGCTCGATGATCTCGGCGGTGGTGAGGTCCGCGCTCTGTACGTCGGTCTCGAGCGGCGCGGTGGACAGCCAGGGCCGAGCGGGACCGAGGGCGCCCCACCGCTCCTCCACCTCGCTCGCGTCGCCGAGCAGGCCCAGCTTCTCCAAGTTCTGCAGGAGCAGGTTCTCGCTCGAGCTGGCGGCCCTCATCTCGGTCTTCGACTCCTCCGCCAGCAGGAGTTCGGCGAGAGGCGGAGCGAGGCCGAGGCCGAGGTTTCTCTCGTGGTAGACCTCGGATATGGTCGGGGTCAGCTCGCCGCTCATGTGGCGGACCTGCGCCTTCGAGTCCCGGCTGCTAGTTCCCATCTTCGGGCGCGCTGCTCGCTTCGACGTCGACGGCTGGCTCGCGGCCGCCTCGGCCTTATCGTCCTCGGAGCGGCGCGTTTGCGACGAGGCCAGGTCGTAGAACGCGTCCAGGTATCTCTGATGGGGGTGGTCGGGGCGCCGGCGCAGCACGGTGTCGTGGCCAGAGCTCTCCCAGTCGGAGTCGTCGGTGGAGGGCGGGCGCCTCGTGTAGAGCGTCCTGATCTTGGTCTGATGCGCGAGGGCGAGGGAGACGTCGCGCGGCGGGGCAGGTGCGGGGGGCGCGGCGGGCGGGGAGGGCGTAAAGGCGGCGTCGCTTTCGCCGCGGTAGCGCGGGGGCGGTGGCGCGGGGGGTGGGGCGGTGCGCCCGTCCGGCTCTCCGCGCCCCACCTCCGCCGCTGCGCCGCCGCGCACGTACATCGTGAACGCACCGCCGCACGATCCGATCGGCAGGGGAGGCGGCGGTACAGACGGCACGCTTTCTTCTGTTAGAGGAATAAATTTGTTTTATTACATTTTACAGCCTCTAAAACCTTTACAGTAATTGTGTTGAAATCAGTAATTATTAAAAACGATGTATTATTAATAATAATAGGTACGCTTACGTCTCATTTGTCGGGGTGGCTGTTCACCGTCGGAGTGCTGCTCGAGGTCACCGTCGTCGATGGACGCGAGCGACTCCACGCTCGAGCTCGATTCCAAGCTCAGACTTCGCGGGGCTTCTTGCGTGTCTGACAAGGAAATATTTAATATCAACAACTAGACAAGATACGTGAAATGAAATACTCTTCCAATGAGCTATGCGAATTAAATTATATATTAAACACTTATAAATGACATTTCAATTCATGATATCCCTATATCACCAAAAAAAAACTTAGTACTCTAAGAACTTTCCTCTCATACTCAAATTATTTTATTTCTTAATTCATAACATTGATTCAGCAGTTTAAGGAAATTACAAAATCGATGTTTCCCTATCGAAGGCCTAGTAGATGAGGCAAATAACTAACATTTTGCAAACTTCGAGTATATACTAATCTCTTTCTTATAAAATTTTGACAAATCTTGTAACTTACCTATTTTATTATCTAGCTGAGTATCTAGCTAGATAATCAAACCCACATCATTTTAATTTCAAATACTTTTTCGGGTCCAAAAGCGTCCATTAACAAAATAATCCGGGAGTTTGCAAAATGTTAGTTATCTGCTTCTTCCCCTTATGTCTTCGATTATAACATGACACTACAGTCACTATATACAGGCTATTTACTCACCAAACAGCGCCAGTAGCGCCTGCAGCACGAAGTGTATATGTCTGCGGTTGGCGGCCTTGCCGGTGCGCAGCGTCACCTCGTCCTGGCCCACCTCCGCTAGGTCGAAGCCCAGCGACGCCAGCAACTCGTGGCAGCCGTTCACACGCCATAGCCTGATATAAAAAACTCAATTAATAATTAAACTACCATGGGGGAAATTGAAACAGAGCAAGTTGACGAACCTACGTCAGTTGGTCTGAATATGTCAATTATATAATATACTTGTATGGTAATATATCGGCTGGGAATGACTTAACTCGACCAAATTTCTTAGACCCACCGTCTGACCAAATAAAGGTTTATTTATTTAATGTATTTATTTTTTATTAATTTAAACTTCTCTGATTAATACCTATGCAATATATCACAGTAGACCGTAGACC
Source organism: Cyclargus thomasi (assembly GCA_026546445.1). Classification (NCBI taxonomy): domain Eukaryota; kingdom Metazoa; phylum Arthropoda; class Insecta; order Lepidoptera; family Lycaenidae; genus Cyclargus; species Cyclargus thomasi. Next base: position 577,012 of record JAOTAV010000014.1, on the reverse strand, counting down.
CGCAAAATGCATTAAGTCTTATGATAGAGAAATTAATCACAAGTGATTAATTTCTCTATCAACAGTGTCACGTGCGTACCTGAGGTAAATTGATGAAGCCCTGTCAGTTGCGTGCGAATTTTATGCCCTTACTAGAATAGGGCTCTATTAGTTGGCTACAGATCCCAGAAGGTCTAGTTAGTAACGTAACTAGACCTTCACCGTGTCGTCACGTGATTGCTGCGTAATCATACCTGACGTTTACTGCGACATCTATGACGTCATTGTCGGCGGTGTTGCCGGCGAACTGGGCGATAACGGCGCGCACCACGCCTATTATGTCGTCCGCCACGTCGCCGTTCGCGATCAGCTTCGATAGAGCCTGCAGCGTCGTCGGCGTCAGACCTGCAAGCGATTACGGACATTATGGTATATATAATTTAAATTTCTGAAGTCCATCCTGTTTTATAAAATAATAATCTTTTTTTATAATAATGGGGCAAGCGAGCAGATGCCTGATGGAAAGCAACTGCCGTCGCCCATGGACACTCGTAACATCCGAAGAGTCGCAAGTGCGTTGCCGACTTTTACGAAGGAATAGGGAATGGGAATAGGGATAAGGGGATTAGGGAAGTTGGGCCACCGGTAAACTCACTTACTGAATGAAACACAGCACAACGCCGTTTCACGCCAGTTTTCTGTGAGGCCGCGGTATCACTTCAGTCGAGCCGGCCCATTCGTGCCGAAGCATGGCTCTCCCACGGCAATGAGTATCCATATTTTGTGCTTAAGATCAGAAAATGTCTTATTGGTACACGCCTCCACTAGAGTTCGAACCTGCACCTTCTTGAGTGCGAACCAAAGGTCTGGCCACCAAACACACTAGTCTACGGACGCTCTAAATTGCCGTGTTCTTTATCTTATATATATAATAATGACAAGCATACCGATTTGATATGTAGCCCAGTTATATGGTAAACTCGACAAAACATTTATGAAAATTAAATGAATTACCTATGTATTAACATAATATTAGTTTGGTTTTTAAAACTTAATTATTACCTAATAAAGCTTGTAAACTAGCGGAGCACTGTGTTAACCTCTCCTCTGGGTCACTTTGCGGGAAGAATACGCTTGAAGGAATTCCATTGGCTGCTGGTTCGAATCTATGTAAAAAAAACTAATGGTTAAAAGTTCATTGATTTAAGTGCAACTTTGCAGAAATGCGTCATGGAGAAAATTGTCGTCTCGTCGCTAAAAATAATAATAACATACTAAAATAACAATATTATGATGGCTATAAAAATGTTTACGTTGTAATCATATAGCCGTATTTACTTATCGCTAAAACATTTGTAGCAAACTGCACGCAACCTTGTACGTACACTTGTGTATACGTTGTATATGGTGAAACTGACCTGAACCCAACACTCATGAGCAGCTCTCGCCAGCCCGTCGCGGAACCGGCCTTGTTCTCTATACTCTTCTGAGTGGTGTACATTGCGTTCTTCTGTCCTCTCATAATCCTCTGCAGCGATTTCTCTACCAGGTGCAAACAAACTCGTAGCGCATCGCTAAAATTAACAATAATTATGTAATGTTGGACTTTATCATTTCGAGTTAAAATAGCTTAACTAATGATATCATACATATATAGTAGAGCTAAACGTTATAGTAATTTAGAAAAGAAGAAAAAAAACAGACATTTAAAAAAAGTTTGATTAGATTAAATGGCTCATACTTTCGAGAGTTCAATTTATTGGTATAGTAATACAATAAATATTTTTATGAATAAGGGGGTTACCCTTATTCATAAACATATTTAAACAGCGTTTAACTAATCAAGATTCGTTGTCCTTTCCTGTCGTGTGACGTTTTCAATATTTTAGAGAAGGGCTGCAAAGCTTGATTAGTTAAACACTGTCTAAATATTTTTATGAATAAGGGAGTAAAAAAAGAAAAGACCTCCCACGGCGAGTACCGAATAGTCATGCGCGTAATTTTAGTCCGGCCACACATTATCCGAATTTCTGATCAGAAAAATTCAGATGCTCGTCAGATATCACACAAAAACCTCTATGAAATTTAAAATAGTATGCCACGGTCAATATCAAATCATATGAACGGAGTTCGGTTGGATCCGATGTTTTCTTATTAGGAATTCTTATGATGTAAGTTCCGGGTTTAAACAGCTAGATGATCAGCCCCCTGGACAAGTGGCAAGCGATTAACGTTTACGATAATCGCTTCGCTTGTTTTGTATGGGATTGATACATTTGAACTGGACTAGATCACGTTACTTTTCGTTCGTTTGCAACTTGTCTGGGGGGCTGGGGGGTTAGCTAAGATCTAAACGTTTTAACTTCCTAGTAGAATAGCCAAACTAAATGTATGGAAATGACATAAGGCGTAACGAACGCTTCTGTCATTTCCATTCCAGATTCTACAAAGAGGCGAAAACGTTCAGATCTTTGCTAACCCCCCAGATATGGTGTTATATTGTGAACGTTGCTACATACCGGCACTTATCCGGCGTGGCGAGCAGCTCGCACAGCGCCTGCCCCATCAGCGCGACCTTGTTGCTGAGTCGCACGTTAGCGCCGAGCAGCGCCAGCCCCGCCCAGTGCGCCGGGTGCGCGAAGTGCAGCGTGTGACGGACCGTCTGCATCGCGTCACCTAAAGCTCTAAAAAAAATAATACAAGAATAAGAATATTTTAATTTTATATATTATGTCACGATATATTGTATTTTTATATAAGTGCATCAGTAAGATTCATACCAAATGAATTTATTTTGTTTACCTAGTCGCGAAAACTGTTACTTAGCTTATACATTTTAAAAATCTGATTTTAGAGAAAAAAAAATAGAAAATTAGCTAAAAGTTTTTCTTGTAATAAATAAATAAGCTTCTTATTATAGAGATATTGTCTTTACTTATAAGTCTTGTCGTAATATTGAGCAGACTTCATCGTTTACAAATAAATATTTGTAACGCTGCAGTCGAACAATGGCCACCAATGATATTTGAATAGCGTCATTGCTTTTTGAATACGCTAAGGACATACAGTTGAGAGTGAATGATGCGTTGCACTAAAAACTTGTTGGGTACAGCTCTATGTCGAGTAACACGACGCGTTGAAGCTAAAACCTCGCTCTAACAATAGTACGACACATGTACAAATTTTTCTTACTTAGCAATCCTGCTGCCCTGTAGCAGAGCGGAGTAGAGTGCTCTATACAGGATCTTGGTGGCGGTGTCCTGGGGGGAAGGCCACAAAGTGACCAGTATAGCTTGAGCCCCGGCGATGAGGAACGCGCGACACAGCCGAGACACGCCTTCACCGGCCAGAGACACGTCGTCCGAGTCTTCGGAGTCATGGAGTATGGCGCTGGATGGGGCGCATGATATCACCACCTGTGTTGAAAGTATATTGTGTTATCGAAAAATTTTAAGTGCTATTATAGTCTGGCTACTATAAGTTGAACCTAGGATAAACCTTCCATATAAAAAAAAGATTTTGATCATTTATCAGATCATGAGACCTTAACACGAGTATTTTAATATAAGTTCTTGTAAAAATTAAAGAATTATTCTTATTGATATATTTATTGGACAAAGTGTTTATTTTTATAAATCAAATACAATGTGTGTAATTCGAAGTATAATTTATTTGCTATAATCAAAATCAGACTCTGATTGATGACTCCGATGGACGGACAAAATCCTGTTTCTCATATCTTATTGTATAGCATTTTCACATGTCTTTTGTAAAAATAGAATACATAAAAAACCAAAAAATCACATCACAATCACTCAAGATCAAGTATAAAATCATGAAATCCAATTATAGTGCAATTTTAACCGAAAACAAAAGACGGCGTCGGAATAATGTTGCTAGTAAAATTAAATGCTAGCTTCAACTTACAGTACCCGGACTATAGTAAAATATGTATATAATATATATCGTTTTGACTGTTTTACATAAAAAGGAGCCACCAAAAGTAACCTTTAGGCAAATGAATTAGTTAGTTTGTTGATTTGGCAGTGTTTGTCCTTAGGCTCTGTATCAATTTATTATAACTGTTATGACAATAAAGTGTTCTGATTTCGTGAATGTCCTGTCAATAAAATCTCAAATCTGATATATCCATCCTATATGTCTGGTTTACACGTATTAAGTTGATAAGTAGTTATCTAAATTTTAATTTAATTTTAAGTTAACTTCACGTAAACACAAAATTCAGTAGCAAGTTAAATCATTTAAAATTAAGTTAACTATTTATCTACTTTTAATACGTCGTGTAAACCACACAATAGAGAAAAATTACAATTTAAAAATCGTATAATATATCTACCACGATCAAATTATATAATTATGGCGCATATAATGGCGACGCACCTAGGCAATTCACGACGGGCTTTTAGTTTTAATAGCTTGGCTATCTATAGCTTACCAGTCTAGCTGACAGCTTCAGGTTGATGATCTCGCCGGCGGTTAGCATGTACTCCGACTCCGGGGGCAGTTGTTCGTTAGTCTGCGGTAGATCTGTGCCTGCGCATAGAGAAATTGTTAGGGCTCGTTTCACAATTTCCTATATGTACGCTATAGGCTATCCATAGCTTATTTGATAGATAAAGTATGGAGAATCTGTTAAATAAGTTTGTGATAGCCTATCTGACATTTATTAGGAAATAGTAGGACAAGCCCTTAGGTACGTACCACGAGGGTAGACTAGATCGTAGAGATGTAAAGCTTCCACAAAGAAAATAATTGAAGACATAAGTGGAAGAAGCGGACAGCTAGCATTTTGCAACCTTCGAGTATATACTCAATTTTTTCAATAAAATTTGTCAGTTCTTGTTACTAACATATTTTATTATTAAGCTAGTGTATCTAGCTACACATCAAACCAAACAATACTTAACTAAATTACAATGAATTAATTTTTAATTTGAAATAATTTTTCGGGTCCAAAAGCGTGAACTTATAACAAAAATCCTGGAGTTCTTTTTAAATGATAGTTATCTGTTTCTTCCACTTATTCCTTCAATTGTGAAAACTTACTTTCATCTTCGTTTTCCGTAGACGTATCCGCAGCGCCGCTGCCGACGCTCGAGTTGAGCAGTCGCTTAGCTTGAGAGTCAACCTGTTGAAGGGTAGACTTCAAAACAATATTCTAAACGAAATCGAATACTTTAAAATTAAAGGAGAAAAAATGCATAAATTTAGTTTTACCTTATGTAAAGTATAATATACATTGTGCACCTACATCTTGTTCAATATTTTTACGGAAAGTGGTCATTCCTTCTCAATCAAAATTATTGTCACTTTGGAACTAAGAGAATCGCTAAATGTAGTCATTATAAACTTAACACTCATTCTAATTCATAACTTACCACTTCTCCTGGACTGAGGATCAGTCCCGGCGTCTTCCAGCACACGTGCGTGGCGAAGTGGATACACTCCGCCTGGGGCAGCTGCGCCAACACTGCTTCCTTTGATGCCTGAAATATAAAAATTACGTTGGAAAAAACGAGAAGACATTTTGTCTCAAGTTCTGCAGAGATATAGTACAGTTACATCTGGGCTAAAATGAGTCTGGCATGAGTCTGTAAGACGACATTTCTTATGTACCCTAGTATCTTCACAAATATTATTAGCTCTAGTACAAGTTGTATCAAAATTTGTTCAAGGTTTACGTTGCGTTGTTATTAAAAGGCATTCATCTTTGCCAAGCTGTACAGTGTACATGCATGTCAAACATCATGCACTCTACCACACTGACGTCAGGCGCTGGCGGTACCCGAGTGTAGCATACTACATGTTCCTGCAGTCTCACCTGGTAGTCGGTGAGCGGCGTGACCCGCAGCATGTCGGCGACCAACTCGGCCTCCTTGAGGAGCGCGTGCGGCGGCCAGCGCGACCCCGCCCGCGCCCCGCCCACCACCGTGCACCGTACCCCACCTTCCGCCGTCACGTCAGCCGCACCAGCAGTACCTAAGTATTGAAATGGTACCATGACACTTAGTAAGTTAGTCTTAGCAAGATTTTCACATTTAGTTCTTTTTCTTAAAACTGAACTCCTACCAAACTCCAGAGCGATTGTGATAAAATTCTGTGCATGGTCGAGAGAATGGTTCAGATTTTTTTTTTCGTGGGAGATCCATGCTTCGGCATGAATGGGCCGGCTCGACTGGAGTGATGCCATGGTCTCACACAAAACTGGCGTGAAACGGCGTTGTGCTAAGTTTCTTTCAGTGAGTGAGTTTACCGGTGGCCCAACTCCCTAGTCCTCCTATCCCTATTCCCATTGTCTCATAAAAGGCCGGCAACGCACTTGCGACTCTTCGGATGTCACGAGTGTCCATGGGCGACGGCAATTGTTTTCCATCAGGTAATCTGTCTGCTCGTTTACCCCCTAAATATCATGAAAAAATCAAACTGAGAACGGCAGAACAGCGTCTGTCGGGTTCGTCAGTTATTATTTAAAATATAAAAATGCCATCAAAGTGTGCTAATTTGGATCAAGTTATGATTTTACCGCAAAATTGAAAGGTAACTTTAAATTACCATGTTCCGCGTGTTTATGTCTGGGGAGCGCGTGCGTGCCTCTGGGGCGGCGCAGGGCCGGCTCCACGCGTAGGGCGTATCGCTCGCACAGGGGTTCAGGCTCGGAGGGACCACGCAGGGCGCCCCAGGGGCAAGCGTACAACGCTCCTTCTACCGCCACTACCAGCTCGCGCCGACCGCCGCACCCGCGACGACCGTGAGATGCTGGAAAAGTGTAAACACGTAAAGTCTTCATTCAAGCTCTTCTTCATTTGTTCTGACAAGAATTGTAGTGTTGGCATAAATTGAAACGTTTAATTCTAGACTGTCAGACTCTTTAATGTACCTAAAATATAAACCCGTAATTTGAGTACTTACCGTGATTATTATTACAGGAAACTGGTAGTAGATCTTCAAAGGGCGCCAGCAGCATCTGGTATAATGTGCTGAGACACGGCGGGCCCTGCCAAGACGGCTGCTTCTTCTTAGGTCCGTGAACACTGGACCTAAGAAAATTAGGCATTACTTAAAAGATGTATTGAAACGCTTTTTATGAAATAATCACATATGATATGTAATTGAGAGATATAAATGCAACTTTGATGATGTCTGAAAGGCATTTTGGTCTATGACCAGTAGGTCTACCATGAGTTTGAAGCAATGGTATTGGTCGACACTTGTTAGCGACTACGTAAATTTTTACTATGGCAATTTTAATTCCTTAGTGGTCGCTACGGGCGCTGTACAACTTTGCCATACTTTGAAGTACTTGTACTCATGGTAGAGCTACTGAACTGTCGATCTTAGCTGAGGTCACTAAAATGAAACATTACCTGGTAGATCCCTGCAAGCTGGCTACAGACCCGGCGACGGAACCGCCCACAGAGCCCACGCTGAACAACGAGCTCAGGGAGTAGTTGGACGAGTTCAGAAGGTGGTTGCGGGTTACCTGAAATATAACGGCTTTATACAACCAAATGAAATACTATTCACTCCTCTGTTACAATTGAAAACGTAAGTGGGAGAAGCGGATAACTAACATTTTAAAAACTACTGGATTTTTGCGTAAACGGGCGAAAAAATAATTTGATATTAAATTTGGATTTAATATGTAGCTAGATAGATAGGCTAGATTATGAAATCACTTAACAGATTTATCTGTACAGTATATGCAATATTTACTCGAATGTTTTAGAATGTTAGTTATACGCTTTTTACACTTATGTATTATTGCGGGTATCCTTTCTGAGTCAGCTGTAGCTCGTATAGGTTATAGCGTCCGTGTGCGCCCTGGCGCTTGAGCGGCTCGGCCGTCGATGCTGTTTGCCGTCTCAGACAGCGCTGCGCCGCGTCACCCGTGTGCATATCACACCCAACACTATACGTTCAGCCGCCCCTGTATATAACAGGGGGTCAACCGTGTATCGGCGTGTCACATCACAATGTTTTTCTACAGCTGGCTAACGTATATTTTTCATAACCCTGTTAACCCTCAGCATTAACGCCAAATGAAGTGGGCAGCTGGTGTTTATATACCAATACTAGCTATTGCCCGCGACTCCGTCCGCGTGTTAACAAAGATGAGAATTGTTATTTTCTATAACAAAATTAAATGCTTATCACTTCTTGTGACCTCTTAAAAGAACCCGCAATAAACTTTCAAACTCTAGTATGAGAAATTAAATGAAGTGGGCAGCTGGTGTTTATATACCAATACTAGCTGTTGCCCGCGACTCCGTCCGCGTGGTAACAAAGATGAGAATTGTTATTTTCTATAAAAAAATTTAATGCTTATCACTACTTGTGACCTCTTAACAGAACCCGCAATAAACTTTCTAAACTCTAATATAAGAAATTAACTGAACAGAGTACAATGAGTAGCTGTCAAGCGCCGATGTAGTGCATGCCAGGTGTCAGAGGTGACGCTGTATGTGTAAAATGATTTGTTTTCCTGCATTTTTTCTGAAAATTTTCCGGGATTTTGTTTGCTATAAACCTGAGGAGCCTGTATCACGGAGCCTGATACCTTTCTAACGA
>JAOTAV010000014.1:514575-568344 GCA_026546445.1 Cyclargus thomasi | reverse complement strand
AATATGTGTAAATTTTTATACCAATTACATATATAAATGTGATTATTATTTTTAAATATATTACTCTATGCTATTGTGTATTTAACTTGTTTTTTTTTTTTGGATTGTCTACCTTCGGAGACTACGAACTCGCTATTTTACTTATGACTTCGGTTACGAAATACCTATTCATATCGTATCAATTTACACGGCGTTTGATTGAATGGCACAACGTGATAATACCTGTGATATCCGACACGGTAGACGACTTCAAAATGTCTGATATATAGGTAGATATACTATACAATCTACCGGTGGCTTCACTTCCCTAATCCCCTATCCCTATTTCCCCATAGAGGCCGCCAACGCACTTGCGACTCTTCGTATGTCGCGAGTGTCCATGGGCGGTGTCAGTTGCTTTCCATCAGGTAACCCGTCTGCTCGATTGCCCCCTAAAATATCATAAAAAAAACAGATTGTAACGAAACCAAGTGAGTATGTAATTATGTATGTATCCCTTATGTAGAGTTTACAGAAGTTGCGCTTAAAGACCTTTTTTGAGATTTATGTAGTCAAGGGCTCAAGTGTCACTCGCTCATCGCTGCCACTTTTACAGTAAACCTATACAGGACTTACGTACGCTAAAGTATTTGTCTTACTGTTTAATAGGCCTGCACGTTTAATAGTAGACAGGTTTTGGTCTCTTTGATTTGATACAAGGATTAGGTTGATGGATGGAGGTAGGTATACTATACAATCACGGAAGTTGGAACTGAGCCAGATTGCAGATCTAAATAAGTTGGCCGCGTTATGTTGAATTTAACAGTATGCCAGTCGTACATCACGACTTACAGGTAAATGAAATATTTCGACCAAATGACATAGGTCCGTCGACAGGCTCTGTTTCAATTTCCTCCACGGTACAATGTACCTAATTATAGAATATTTAACCTAAGATGTGTATGAAGAATGTAGATTATGTTGTGCATTTGTAAGGAGAATGCCTCGGCGATACAAATATGCAATCACTAGCTATTGCGCGCGGCTTCGCGCTCATGGAAATCAGATTTTTAAAAACGCGTATAACACGAATATTTTCTTTTACATTTTTAATTTATAAAGTAGCTTATGTTACTTTTCATCCTTTCAACAAGGTATGCCAAAAATCAAGTCGAAAGGAGACCTATCGTTAGCGCGTGAAGGAAAGACAAGAAAACAAAGAAAAGTTGGTACACTTTCCCATTTATTAAAATTGAAGCATTACCTAAGCATTAAAATCTAGAAACTGTTTCTTCGTAATTTTTTATTTCGATTTAGGCAAGTATCAATCACGATCAACAAATTTAGAAAGGACTCTACTTTTCTAATCATATTATTTTCATGATGCTTATAAAAGTAGAGCTTAAAAATTCGAATCGCTTAATGACCGGATTCGTTATAAAAGATTGGAGTATGTCGAGGGCGGGCGAGTGTCTACATAAACACCAGTCCCACGCCCCCGGTCAAAACATTCTCAGCCGTAAAATAAGACGAGCCTAGATGAGAGGCAACCGAAAAATTCAGGCTCTATAATTATATGGAGCTACCCGATCTACAGGCGAGGCAATTTAAATTTACTGCGAACGGCGCACGTGTCCTACAAAATGAAATCCCACTACCGCACAGAAACACGCACGAAAAAAAACTAGAAAAATATACGCGGACGCCACCCCCTCGCCGCTAGTGGCCGCTCGCTCGAACCACGCCCGCTTCCGACCGCTACTATACCTCGCTCGCTCGTACGCGTGGAGCGGCGGTATGTCCGTCCCGCTCGGCGGCGCGTCGCGACGTACAGGCTGCGGTGCGGCCGCCAGTACGCGTCTAGATCCCGCGCGTGTCGGAGTGTCGAAGGCCTGCGCGATCGGTCGCGGCGTGTCTTGTGCAGTGTCGTGTAGAGGGTGTCGAAGTGGCGGGATTCCTTGCCGCGGGACGGGGGGCACATGCCCCCTTCCACCAGCACCACATTGGTAAAAGTCAGTGTCCTGTGTTGCTAGGAATTCGCGAAAACTAATTTTTCTATGTTGGAACTTTGAATGTGATTTTTTATCAGCGATGCCGACATTTGGAGGTTGTTTTGATTATTTTTTGTTTTTATTAATTTTATTTTTATTAGTGCTAATCATTTTTGCATGTTACTTTATATTGTTTTCTGTTTAGAATTGATGTACCTAGCGTAGAGCTACTATAATACTGTATATTGTACATTTACGTATCGATTCAGGCAAACTACAATATTAACATTAACCATAACAAAACCTCATAGATCAAAGGATTAATAAAAAAGCAAACTATCAAAATTTTAAAGTTTGTTTATAATAACATAGTTATATCTACCAACCTTTGCATGCACTATATTTACTTATAACTTGAAAACATTACTATTATACAACAGACAATATAAATAAAGTACAATAAATCTATTTAATCAATAGATTTTTAAACAGTTTGTTAGGTTTAGGATTGTTAGGCCTATGTTGCCGGCGCTTTGAGCTTTACGTAGGTAGAGTTTGCGAACTTACTCCAGTGCTTTTAAACAAGTATAGTGTTTATTATGTTATTAATACCCTCGTATACAGCTTATATCGTATATAGCGTAGGTCGATTAAAACATAAAAATGTAGAGTGTGACGGAGATGTGTATTTTTAAAACTAAAATTCGATAGACATTTCAATACCCGATTTTCGAAAAAATCGGGTATTGAAAGTTTTCGTAGATTTTCTGATAATAGTTTTCATCGATTTCAAACTAGTAGGTATAAGAATTGAAAAATAAGTAGACTTTATAGTTCCATAATCTAAGACAGAAATGATTATTTTCAAAAGAAACAAAACGAATACGCAGCCGAACATATTAGCTACCCCCTTTTTGGCAGTCGGTTTAAAAATAATGCATTGATTGTTGCCCGCGACTCTGTCCGGTGAACGAAACCCGCGACCATTCCAAAGTATGTAAAACTGTGGAAATCGGTTTGTGCGTTCTGGAGTTATATGGTCAGGAAGGAAAACCTGACTTATTTATATATAACAGAAGACTAACTAGATGATGTCTGCAACTTCGTTGCGGTAAAATTCGTTTATGGCGAGAGAACCGTACATTTTTCCGCGATAAAAAGTATCCTATATCCTTCCCTGGGGCTCTAAGTATCTTCATACCAAATTTCAGCTAAATCGGTTCAGCGGTTGAAACGTGAAAAATAGACAGACAGACATACTTTAGTATTTATTATATTAGTATGGATACTATGAATTAAATTCACCATGAAGTGTGCCAAGTAATGTTTTTGCAATTTTTGGATCGCACCACGGAATGGGAGAACTCCCATACTAATGTTAACCCCCCCCCCCCCCTTTTTAACCCTATCAGGTGATAAACTTAGAAAAATCCCTTCTTAGTCACATTCGTCATACGGGAACACTCTCCCCAAATTCATGTTTCTACGATCAGTGGTTTAGGCTGTTAGATGATTCCTAAATGCATGTAGTTAAAGACAAAGGTATTTAACTATAGCGAAGGCTCCGTAAGATCGAGTCTTTTCTACTACGGTAGCCTACTTAAGGTTTTCATCACACTATAATAATTATGTACTGTGCTATTAGACATTTATCAGTCCATTATTAAAAAAAATAACAATCGAAACTTATACTATCCGTAATGTTACCGTACCTAAATAAAAATAACCTACAAATCTATTGACAGCTCGGTCTCTACCATCATTTCCTAGATAGACTAGATACGATTAACAGACATGATAAGTATAAATATACCCAGCACTTTTTGACTTTATAGTGGTCAGGTAAAAGAAAGCTATTTTAACTCAAATTAAAATACAGGTGCTACATCTATTAATAATTTTATACGAAAATAATGTAATAACTCATATTTAACTACTCAATTGACACATTTGATATGTAGAAGAAGCGAGTATTTGCATATCAGGTATATTTAATTATACCAATCTAACTTCACGATAACTATCTAAGGTTTGACTTGGTCATTTTTTTGCGAATCTAAAATCTGTAAAAGTATAAAGCCATGCATTTAACAGTTTATGATAAAATGCACGAAACGATTATACACTGTTCGATTTACACCTTTTTTTTCTAAATATTAAAATTATGAAACAGTATAACTACTTTAAGTGTTAAAGATTTTTCTGTTTGCTTAACTCATAATACAATACACAATTCTTTGACTAGTTAGTGATATTATGTACATTAAAGGATGAAATTTAGATTTTAACATACAATAGTTATGTAGGTACAATCAGAGAAGTTAAAGCAAATACAGACCGTCGATCTAAGTAACTTAGTCGAGTTAGGTCAGTCTCGGCCCTCAGCCGATCACGACTAAGGTACATGGAGTTGACATATTGCCATCAAATGACATAGGTTCGTGTCGTTGTTGAATCAACTTCTAACCTGCTTTGACTAATTGTTGCCATGGGAGAGCCATGTTTCAGCACGAATGGTCCGGCTCGACCGTAGTGATAACACGGCCTCACAGAAAACTGAAGTGAAACGGCGTTGTGTTGTGTTTCGTTCAGTGAGTGAGTTTACCGGTTACCCAACTTTCCCTATCCCTATTCCCATTCCCTATTCCATCATAGAGGCCGGCAACGCACTTGCGACTCTTCGGATGTTGCGAGTTTCCATGGGCGACGGCAGTTGCTTTCCATCAGGTAACCCGTCTACTCGCTTGCTCCCTAAAAATCATAAAAAAAAGAAAACGAATTGATAAAAAAATTAATTTGGTTAGACTTTTTTAAAAATGTAAATAATACTCAAACAAGTTAAATCAATTGTTCAAATCGCTAGTGCCTAGGTGCGCCAGAAACAGACCGCATTCTGTATTTAAATAAGTACTAACATAATTACTTTCAAAGTTTTAAGCAAAAATGGTAGAAAAACGGACTTTTTAACTAATTTTAAATAGGTAGAGATTTGTTTATTATTTGTAAGTAGGTAAACTTAAATCACTTAATCCGATAGACAAAAGTGCGTTCTTTGGAAATAATATTGTTTAAAGTTTTGGAGATTTCAAGTAATCTCTTGTAATCCTATTAAGATATTTGGAAGCAAGATTATACATATAGTTTGCTTTCGTGTCAAGCGCTTTTGTAATCTTTATAAATTACAAAGATATGTTTAAGTAGCCACTGAATATTTATCATTCAATACTCAGGAATTACGAATAAACTTAAATAAAGGATAGAATTCCTAGGCGCGGATGGGCCAGCTTCATAAGATCAAAACTTGCAGAAAACCAGTGTAAAACTACGAATAAATAATCTGTTAGATATAGTTAAGCGTTTCTGTCCACAAACATCATAATAATAATTATTTAAGGCCAGAAAATAGCGTTTCTATTATTTTATTTTCTCAAATGTGTTTTTCTTTAATGTGTGTATGTATGAAACTGTATGTATCTTTTTTAATGATATTTAGGGGGCAATGATATTTAGGGGGCAAACTCATGCCAGTTTTCTGTGAAGCCGGTATCACTCCGGTCGAGCCGGCCTATTCGTGCCGAAGCATGGATCTCCTAAGGCAATGAGCATCGGGCTTATACTTCACCCACTTTACATTTGAGCAAAGGTTTAAGGAGAATTGAAAATGAAAAAGTAAAAAAAAAAAACATTACGTATATTATGAAACACTGAAGATGCATAAATATGATGATAATAAATTTTTTGGCATATCCATAAGTGGATTCGACATCTAGTTTCCTCGAGCATTCATTGAAAATAACATAGTTAATATACTCGTATTATTGAACAACAGGTAAAGAAAAAGCAGAAGTAATTAGTTGAACGTCAATTTAAAAAATCTTCTTTTACCAGTCATTATAAAAGTGGCTAGTTTTTTGCGACTAACTATAACTAATTTGTTTAATCGTTAAAACAGTTGTATTTAGAAGAAAACATTTGTCTGAAAGCTAACGCTGTATATTAATAGTGCAATCTGATTTTTTGTTAAATCGATTATTTATATGTCGGGTAGATTACAGTTTAATGGCAGTAAAAATTATAGCTATTATGAATACAAATAAGATGTAACACTGTTTTGTAGTCATCAATTATATTATTAATAGCAAAAACTCTCGATTAAAAGTCATTTAAGCTAGTATTAATATAAGTCAAGTATCAGGAAGCTACTCATGTACTTATTACTATGTTTTAGATTGTTGTAAAATGGTAATGATTATTGTTTTTTGATATGAAAAATATGTTTAAAATAATCATCATCATATATCATGGTGATGTAATGTTAATTTACTCTCTTCATTTATAGTCCAGGGACCGAAATGATTTTTTTAGTAAAATTAGCAAATTTTTTTTAAGTTAAGAGAAAATTCTATTTTTATAATTAATGACTTAAATAAATATACTTACACATAGAAGACATTGACGATATTGTGTAGAGTTGTAATATGCATTTTTAGAAAATGGTCCTTTTTTGAATTATGTATGACTGTAAATCTTTTTGTATCTTATTACATCATTGTATTTTATACCTTATAGAGTATAATTTACTTCCCTTAAAGGTTGTTTCTATCTTAGTATTTTCTAGATTACTATCTAGAGTTTATAGTTTAAGGTGTTCCAAACATAATGCATCTCACAAAATTATACATACTCTTAACTTAAAACAGAATTATACTTAATTTTACTTTCAAGGAAATTTTAAACTAGAAATTTTCAAATTAAAATTACAAAGTAGCAAATTATTGAGTGCCTTAGACGGCGTCCGCAAATATTTTTTTAATAAGCCACCTGTAAGAAGCGGTAGAAAAACCAACACCCAAGTTACAAACCCCCTATTAATTATAGATTACCGCACTACCAGCGCCCGTATGTGAAGATTTGTTTAGTGGTTAGAACATAAGTGAAAAATTATTATGTTCCACATTCTCATTACTTTTACAAATTGTGCAAAGTTTTTCCAATCTTAGTCTGACCACAACACAATAATTTATTCCTACGAAACGTGGACATAATAAAAAAAGTCGGTAGTCTCACCAGTCAGCATACATAGCATTGTAAATTTAGAGTCGGCTTAGCTGACTGTATTTACACGGCTTAAAATGCTTGCTGATTATAACATTAGCTAACTAGACTAGTTTTTTTATATTTTAAGATACCGAGTCTTTCCTCGTAACTTTTGCACTGAAATTATTTTAAACCGTACAAATATAGTCAGCCCGGCTGACTATATAGACACAAGACGACACTACGCAATTATTATTATATAATTACCTACTTAAAACCGTATTATGACCAGTCAGTGAAACTACTAAAAAAGAAAAGTAGTGTATTTATTATTCTCCAAAGTGCACTTTATGCAGCGTGACCAAATTTCACAAAAAATCATACGCACCGCTGCAGCCTACTGCGGTCGATAGCTGTCACAGAACGTTCGAGTCGGCCTCAAATGGCGCGCGTCCAATCGGACATTCAGATTTGAATATGGAATATAAACCCGTCGCCGCGGCCTTCATAAATTCGACCAATAAATGTCAGAATTTTTCAAAGCCTTGTAAAAAGAATTGTGGGGAGAAGGAATTAGTTAGGTGACATTTTTACTTTTTTATTGCTGTCGCGAATCGAAATGACATAAGGAGTTAAGTTTTGTGAACATCTTTAGAATGCGGTCGTAAAGAATTTTCGAGTTTTTAATGTTTTTCTCTTAACCCTGTGAACGATTCAAGCGTCCGAAAAGAGGAACTCCATGATATTTTTTATCCTGTTTAGTGGCTGTACTATTATCTGGCATAACTCCTATCTACTTTGTATTAGATGGCCTTTCACAGGGTCGGATTGGCAATAGCCATAAAGTTGATTACATTTTATATTCAAGCGCGGCTATGTGCAGTACTCTATAATAACATATGCTAATAAAATTTTATTCAAGCTAGGTTTATCGATCATAAAACACAATCCCATTATGTGCCGGAGCTACTGACTTTACGATGCAGACCGTTTCAGTGAGAACCTATGTACGTATGTTGCTGTACACTTAGAAATTTCTCTAGTAGAGGTACAAAATATTAGTTCGTTAAATCTATCTTTATTAGTATAATGTGTTGAATCGTAAAATTTAATGCAAAAGTAAGCGTAGAATCAAATACGAAACACAGAAAAGCAGATTAACCCTAGCAGAAAATTTGTTCGGACTCTACATCCACAAGTGGATCCAAAGCTAGTCGTTTGGCTTCTGGCCAAAATCAATAAGTACCAGACATTTTAGATAGGTATTTTAAGAGGGTAAAGAGTTGTATAACATCATTTTAGTGATAGTCGTACTAAAAAAAATTTAGTTTTTTTAATAATGAATAATAATTGGATGCATGGTATTTACTTGCGCATGCCTTAACGTACATTACTATTTATAAAGTTAAAGTAAGAGTTAAGGCATGATGTGGACTAACTGACTTGGCCAAAGCTCTCAATAATCTTATGTCCTGGCAAAATTATTAGTTTAAGTTCTAAACGCTAACTGTACGACCTGTATTGTACTTTATTGGTATTATTATCTAGCTGTTTAAAATTTATAAAGACACCATAAGAATAATACATAATATATTATTTTTAACATGCTTGCTGTAATTTAAAAAAAACATAACTATAAAATCTTATAAGTGGTTATACTTATAAGTTATAACTTGTTTTCAGTCATTAGTAGTTATGTTTTGTTTAGTTGAAAATATGGAGTACAAAACTAAATTTAATACTTTGAAAGTCGATTCACCTGCTTACTTCGTATTCCTGGTTGCACTTAACTCCTTAAAGCCAAATCATACTTTGCGATTGCAAGCAGGAAGGGCAAGGCGATTTTAAAGCGATTGCTAGATTCCAATCCAAAAGACACAGATTAGGTTGGCAATAAGCTGTGCGGCCATCACCCTCTGTCAAAAAACCTGACATTTCTATACAAACTGTGATTGATAACAAACTAGTATTGTGCTGTCACTTTGTTGACAAATTATTTGACAGGTGGTTAATGATCCTACCACCTTGGACGAATACACTTTAGTGCTCGCGAAAATTCATAGCTTTCCAGCTGCCAGTGCAAAGGCTCTTACTGCTGCACTAGATTGATATTTTAACGTTTAGGTAATTGATCTTAATTAATTGTGGATTTTGACATTAACAACATACATTGCCTTACTTTTCACTTAAGCCAACATTAGCCAGTTCAGACACAGCGGCATTCGTACGGCTTGGACCCGGAGCGTTTTAACATCACATTGTTTAGTACTAAAGCGTTGTATTGTAACGTTCACACTTAACCGTGGAGTTTCTGTACGGCTAACGCGCAGTCCCCGCTTTGTCTGTACAAGCACTAATCTATGATTGAGTGTTGTCTTGTACTAACAGTAGTGTTAATTGTCGTAGGACGGGGCGAGGCAGGCGGCGCGATGGCGTGCGCCGGCTGCGAGAAGCCCATCCTGGACAAGTTCCTGCTGCACGTCCTGGAGCGCGCCTGGCACGCTGCATGCGTGCGCTGCGCCGACTGCCGCGCGCCGCTCGCAGACAAGTGCTACTCGCGCGACAACAAGCTCTTCTGTAGGAATGATTTCTTTAGGTGAGTTTGCCACATTCTGATAAAGCTGAAATGTCTGAAACAGATAAGTGTCTGCCAAACAAATCTTCTGATCGGGTCTCGGGTGTACACATACCAGGTAGTTTAAGTAGTGAGTAGCAACTGTTTTGTTATCTGTGGTAATTGGTAATGGATGTATGAATTTACGTAGCCATTTCTCTCCATTTGGCTCATTTTCGGAAACTTTACGTGCGACTATTATTCAATGCTCAGCGCAGCGAGTGTGTTGGATGTCACATGAAAAGTTTCCGAATCGTGCATCAGGGCCCTAGATGATTTGTGTTCTCAGAAGATATAATCAATAAGCAGGGTAAGGTAACCACTGTACAATGTACATGACAGACGTGACACTCAACAGGTAATGCGAAACTACTAAAGCCTAAGCTACTAAAAGGATTGAATTCCAACAGTTAATACTTATAGGTATTATATTTTTCACTAAAATCCTTAAAGGTTGAAATACTACAACTACATTAACTAATTAAATGTTGATGCTTGCGTAAATTGTGCGGCATTCATATAAAATCCTCAATTTTCATTTTCGTATATTATTATTATTTTTTTAAACTTAAAATGTTAAAAATAACGTTGATTTTTCCTTGTAAATTGAAAGTTTAGAAATCAACTTTCAACCATGTCTAGTTAAATTAACCAACATAATTTTTGTGACTATAATATACCCGAATGTATTGGTTGTTGGTGTGTAATGGCGGTGATAAATAATACCATTCGGTTTCCTGGCACAAATCGACGCAATTTCCTTAATCACTCAACTTTTTTTTAAGTTAATTTAGTTGAACGCATCATGAGAATTTCGTGCGGTTGTAAAAACTATTGCCTGCGATATAAGGGGCTAGTTTTAAAATGATAATCTTTAGAATAAATCTACACCAAATCATCGGAAAATTTTCGGGGAAATAGATTAGAACCGGGCCGGGTGTGGAACCCGGAGATGGGCACCAGGAGATGGACATCGGGTATTTTATATTCCGTTATCGTGGGATAATCTGCTAAACGCTTAAGAAAATAGGCTTGGTAAACTTGTTAATTATTATAACTGGTTTAGAAAATCAATAATCAAAACACCAGAATTTGCTTTTGTTTTCAGTCGGTTGTAACTGCTTGTATGTTGTCTTTGCAATTGGTTCTTATAATCAATTCCCAAATTCTTTTTAAATGAATATTTTATTAGGGTGCAGTGTATTTCACCAAAGAGATTAATTGACAGTCACCGGACCTACCTTATTTGGTCGGATTTTGTCGATTCAATGTTAGTAGTGAGCTATGTTAGTTAAGGTGAATTTGACATACTGCGACCTAATCGCATAGGATCGCTATCTGCCTACGAGCCAAGTTTTCCTATATGTACCTAAAAGTCAGAAAACTATAAGGCAAACTTTATAATATCAGTGTGTATTATACAATATTACAATATAAATATTAATGTGTCTGATCTTTTCTACAAAAACAAGTGTTACCCGTGTCTCGTTTGCATAATTTGTAGAAAACATTTTTCAATGTGTGGATTATGAGCTCGAACATGACAGTTTTTCGCATTAAGGTTACTGCTCACATTAAATTGCAGTAGGTATAGACAATTTGTTCTTTTCCTCGATAATAATAGAGCAGTATTTAATGTTGTGAACTTTGTTTGTACATTTCTGATACACATTTTTGCTTAAAAGTGGCGCCGTGCATAAGTTTTACGACGATTTGTCTAGCCACATTAGATTAGACCGGCTAGGTTACCAGTGGCAGGTGAACAGGCAAATCCAATTTAATTCAGAAACTAGTTGATGGCCGCAAATTCGTTGCGCGAAAATTGTTACATCACGGGTACTGTACATTTTTTCCGGAATAAAAAGTATCATGTGTGTTGCCTAGATTTAATAGCTATTAAACAAAGAAGGATTTATTCGAATCCGTTCAGTAGTTCCAGAGATTGGCACGTACAAACGGATAAACTGAATTTTTTTTTGTCGATTTTTGTTCTATTACTGTTCCTTTATCAATGTGGAGGGCTTCACATTATTTTGTAAAAAATATATATATTGTATAGACACGCCAATTTTACTGTTTTATTATATGTATAGATATGTAAAGATAGATATAAGATTTTTTTATTACAACAGTTACCTATCGGTGGCCTACCATATGATACAAACTGTAAACTGTTGTGGAACCTCAGAGCGTGTTTAACGTACTCAATATCAATAATAAAAAAATTAAAAATCATTTATTTCTGAGTAAATTTGAAACAAACGTTTTCAGAATATCTACATGTTGACCTATCACCGGTTTGGGAACTAGCCGTGCGAGAAGAACTGGCGTTAGAAACTCGCACGGAGCCACTTTTTATTACCAAAAAAGTAGAAAAATTCATCTTTTAAAATAAAAATACACAATAAAATGTAACGTATCCAATACATTCCTAATGAAAAAAATAGTTACATCATTGTAAGCCAAAAATTAATAATTTACTGTAGCCTTGCGAACAGCTGTTCTATTCCCAGGATGTGCCGTCGTTAATAAAATCATTTACATTATATTTTTTGGCACACAAATGTTCTTTGACTATTTTTCAAATTTATTGATAGAAAGATTTTTAAACATTTTCTGGGATTTTATTGTAAAGACGTATACATTGACCTTTGAAAGATTTACTTACTTTACTAAGTCTGGTAAATCTAGTTTGTGCTTATTCCTAGTAGTTTTACAGTGGATATCACTTTTTAATTTTAATTTATTCAGTTTTTTCTAACATACATTACATTATTTGAGAAGCAACAGTTAGAATACCAACTTTTGTAAGCTTTTTGTCTGAGAGATTCAAAAGGTTTCATTTTGTAAATGAAACGTATAGCTCGCTTCTGCAGAACGAATATTCAATCAATGTCGGCAGGGTTTCCTCATAAAAGGATTCCATAAGCCATTCTACTATGAAAACCACTAAAATATACGTTTTCACATTTCTTCGTCAGAAATTACTCTAATTTTTCTGACTGCATATTCTACAGACCTAAGCCTACCTGCAAGATTAGCAATATGAGGACCCCACATGTAGCTTACTATCTAGTGTGATACCTAAATACACGATGGTATCTACCAATTCATCTTCTCATCATTTAGTAGTACATTGGTTTGAACTTATCTAACATTTAGCAAAGAAAACTTAATGAATTTAGTTTTACCGGAATTTAATAATAAGTTGTGAACATTAAAATGTTCCTAGTGGATATTCCTTCCTCGAATACTAAGCATGATTATGGTATAAGATAATGTAGACTAGACTCTACAGTAGTCCTCTAA
Source organism: Cyclargus thomasi (assembly GCA_026546445.1). Taxonomy (NCBI): domain Eukaryota; kingdom Metazoa; phylum Arthropoda; class Insecta; order Lepidoptera; family Lycaenidae; genus Cyclargus; species Cyclargus thomasi. The sequence goes on along the minus strand of JAOTAV010000014.1, from coordinate 555,414 downwards.
ACTTTTAACCTAGCATCGGTGTTCAAAAATAATAATGAGGTACGTTTATGTCCTTTCATTGGAACAGAAATTGGCCCACAAAGAAAAATTATGAATTTAAAGACCTTTAAGAAACTAAAGGGCCTTCAGTTTTATTTTTTAACTTGTTTAAACTATGTTAAAAAACAAAATGCCTATTATAATAACAGATAGGTTATACTTATTTAAAAACTGTCTAAAATACAAAAGCTTATGATTTATTCCACCACGCTATGGTCCCTCAACCTTAGCCAATTAAAATATGAATTATTGCTTAGGCCGTATTTAATTGTCGTCTGCCAGTGTCAACACGACCAATTTACTATCAAGTTTGAATTTCGAAGCCTTAATGATTTGATTTAATAATGTAATGAACTATTTATTTACTAATTTTCTAACCCTACACACCAATGGGTATGGTTATACCAAATGGATTTTCACTATGCGTATAAAATCTAGATCTATAATTAATAAAAACGTACCTAAATGGATAAGTAGATAAATATGAACAAATTGGTTCTTAAACACTTCATTCGCTGACGTCTTCAGTTATAAATGTCCATGTATGACTTTATAATTTGGTACCAAATCTTTCCAATTCTAAAGTTATTAGTTAAATATAAAAGTGTCTTAACGCTCTACCACACATTATAACGAATTGTACTTGAAATATTCAAATACATTTATCACTGTTATAATTTTTAATGAATGTAATTTTAATCGTATTCATTATAATATTTAATTCGTTTGTAATATAATGCATTATACCCGTCTAGTTATAACTTATTGCAATTTGGTTTTGGACTGCACACGACTCAGTCGTATGGGATTTCGACCCTGGGAATAATTTTTAAATGCTTTCCGAATGATATGAAATTCAGAATGATGTAAGTTCAGAGGTGTCTTTAAGCACTCATCATGCACTGCTCTTAACGAAGACAAATTTAACCACTGAATAAATATTAGTACAAGTAGTTTAACGCAGATGTTGTAAAGTGTGAAACAAATTTTGATCCCTAAAATAAATTCCTAAAATCTAAAAAAATGCTGTAATTGACAGTTGACACCTGTCTTCTGCCAAGCCTACTTGCTATTATACCAAAATCGAACATGGGTTTACACCGTTGTTTGGACTAATAAAGTGAAAAAAAAAACTAAAGACAACATTTGTCGTGGGAGAGCCATACCTCGGCACGAATGGGCCGCCACAGAACACTGGCATGAAACGGCGTTGTGCTCTGTTTCGTTCAGTGAGTGAGTTTGCCAGTGACCTAACTTTCCTACTCCTCTATCCCTATTCCCTATTTCTTAATAAAGGCCGGCAACGGCACATGTGTGATTCTTCGTATGTCACGAGTGTCCATAGGCGAAACCAGTTGCTTTCCATTAGGTAACCGGTCTGCTCGCTGGCCCCCTGAATATCATAAAAAATATCCTTTAAAATTCCAGCTTTGCTAATAATGACGTCGATCTGGGATCTAAAACCACTAGACTTTATATATTTTATAGTGTAGCTAAAATAATGGTAAAATATTTATGGATGTCATAATTGTAAACCGTGTAGCAACCTTTTATGTATGAAATTTTAATTTATTGTATGATGTCATAAATTAATGGGCGATCGTTAAGATATATTTTAAATTTGGATTATTTATAAAAAATAAACATTCAGTGAAGTTCTAACATACAAATAGACCTATTTAATTACTGTGATAAAAACTTATTACATTTCATGAAGTAAAAATTGGCAAAATTGTTAAGTTGATCTTGTAATATAAATTTTAATGACATTATTTGGAAACATTAATTATTGATTTGATTAAAGTACGTAATTATAAAATTAGATAAAGTGTATAACCACCCTAAAAGTCACAAAGTAAAAAAAAACCGGCTAGGCGCGGGTTGGACTCGAATGGCACCGTACCAGTAATTAGGTATATATCCTCTTATGTTACTTGCACGATGTATGTACAATCAGAGAACTTTAAGGAGATACTGATCGTGGATCTTAGCAATCTGGTTAAACTTGGTTGTTAAACTCAGCCGACAGATCAATTGACATATACCGACCATCCGACTACGTCATCTGGCTCTCTTTCGATTTCCCCCATTATATTCACATACACGATTGTGTAGAGATATATTTGCCTATATTCGTCTTACATCGGCGAGTTGACAAAGTCCTACGGTCGATTTTGTGGACGCTCGCACGATGATCGTGTCGAATAACGAACAACAAACATTGCCGATTATGTAGAGGCTGCATTATGTATCGTAAAGAAGTATATCCTGTATTTCGTAGCCGGCTACATTAAAACTAACTATAACGCCTCCGTGGTCCAGTGGTAGAGAGCTCGGGTCTTCACCGGGAGGTCGTGGGTTCGATTCCCGCGTTGGAATAATGTTATTTACAAGTTTGGTTAGGACCATTCAGACTGATCACCGGAATTTCTGGCAAGTAAGATGATCCATGCGTCGAATGGGCATGTAAAAAGTCGGTCCTGTGCCTGATCTCTCGTCAGTCGTATCAGTCATCCATCCCACTGGGTTATGAGAGTAAATGAAGAGACAGTGCTCTTGTGTACTGCACACACACTTGGGCACTATAAAATTACTCCTGCGTAACAGGCCTAATTTCTATGAAACCGGCCACCTTCACCGAAACCGGTATGGAGAGTATTATTATTATTTACATAAAAAAACTTATCAACCTAAATTATAGTAGCAGGGGTTGTATTTAAATATGTTTCACGCTGTACGTGTATTAGAATTTTACATTTCTACATATTATGCTAAAATCCCTTTTGGTGAAGTTGGTTAAAACCTACTTCCCAAACATATGAAACAAACCACCGATACATAAAAAGTTCGCGTGTCTGTCTGCCGTAACGCGCTGACCCAAAAACAAAGACCCCAACACCGTTACGTTCTTAAAACCCAAATATATGACTCGGATTAGAACGGTCATGGTGGGATGTATGATGATGCTCTAGCGATGTTTCGATGTTGGAGTGAATTACTGTTGCTTAATTATGCTTAAAGTGCTTCGAAGCTTCGGCTGCGACGCGGCACTTTAAGGTCGATTGACCTACACCGTCAACCGGGAACGAGAATGTTGCGGACGGTTAAATTGCAACTTTATGACATAGACTACATGGTTTCATTTCCCTCGACGCCTTTAATGATAACGAAGACATTGACTATAGAGCAATGTCGCTAAAAAATGAAACTTATAGCCTAGATCATATTGTTGCATTTTGTGGGACGAAATAATCTCTTTCTCGGTTGACGGTTTTGGTGGACAAACGGCGTAATTCGACTCAATTATGCAACTATTAGTTTATCTATATTTTCAACCGACTTCTTGATAAAAAGGAGGATTTTATATAAAATATAAAAGGCCGAAAGCGTGATGGACTGACAATAAAAATAATGTTATTTAACTCGAATAAGAATTTTGAGATCTTTGGTACGAAAATCAAATGTATTAATAACAAAGGATATGGACGAAGCCCGTAAACAACATAAAAAAAAATCAAGATATATGTATATTAGGCGGGGGATATTTTTTTTTTCATTTTTTGTGATCAAACCCCAGCTTCAGGACTCCAAAAGGGCGACTTCGATTTTGCGACAGCTTTGCGATAGGTACTTAATAGAAATTGTTGACTATTTCACAATAGTTATCTGCTGCATGGCGCCCCTTTGCACAGATATCGCAAGATATTTACCCCGCGGAGTATATTGTAAATTTATTTGAGTTTTTTAGCTTAAGCCCTCCAAAACACTATAGAATAGTTACTATTTTTTCAATACTAAGTATAATTAAATTAAATAAAATATTTACAATCTAATTTTAAGTTGGAAAATTTTGTAAAAAAGCGTAGAATAGAAAGACTGACATACATTTCGATGACAAGAAGTAACTGTAAGTTTACGACGGTGATTTAATAGACGTAAGATTATGTTCTGCGCCAAGACGCCGCTCGCTACTGACGATCTCACTGGCATTTGCATTTTATTAGGATTATTTTGATTCTCGTAGTAAAATCCGAGCGCACACTATATGCTTACCACAACAAACATTAAGAAATCGTATACGCTGGGTGAAATGTAGGTCCGCATAGCGTACATGTTGCCGAGAAACACTCGACGGCTTGCTTTTTTAATGTTATTTATTTAATTTTCCTAATACCATACCAAAGAAATTAAAGTCCATTTATTCTTTATTAATTAACATTAATCAAAAAATGAGCGCAGTTTCAAAATGTTTCACTTACTACCGGCTTAATATTTGAGACAATATAAGGCTGAAGCAACCAGAGAAGATGAAATACGTCATAGTTTTAGGTAAATAATATTAATTTGTTTTGCCAAACATCAATAAACTCCAAGTTTGGAAACTAGGAACATAAACAAAACTTGTATAAAGTTTTGCGGAGCGCCTAACATCGATAAACTATAGTGTGCGCGTGACCCAGACAGTATACGAATACCAATTAATTTATATATCAATCGACTGTCGATATTTCGACATCAGGGAACAAAATAATATTTACGATTTATATTTTATAAGAAAACGACTTTAAGTATGATATACGGTGGATTTTATGTAACCTCCTAAACATTTTATTAATTCTAATCTACACCAAAAATATCAGATACAAATAGATGAGTTACGAAATTATTCTTACATAAATATTCCAGTGACATGTATCTAGTGCTGTAAACATAACATTATTAAGATTTTAGGTCCAAAGTTTCGAAAAGTCTAAAGTTAACTTAGGTATATAATCAAGGATCTGTGTAACTAGAACTTATCTCTGGCTATAGGGCTTCTTTTTAAAGAACCTCAGTCATGCCATCGCTATTAGATCAACATTCTATGTTATACATAAAAACAAATAAATTATAATAATCACATAGAATATATCATTTGTCAATATTATTATAGACTCATTAGTAAGGTGTCTAAGCTTGAGATACTGTAGTAAATTAATACACACATTAAGAGTGACATCATACAGACACCATTAATTACATACACGTATTATATAACTTTAAATAACAAATACACCAAATATAATAAAAAGATGCAAGATTGTCATTAAGATTTAAGCTCTTTAAGATATATTTTATTTAAATATTTAATGTCATCATTACCACCATTAGCTAACTTTTAAAATTTACTTCGAAAGGATTAGAACGGTAGTTTTCAACGACATCGATTATGTCAAATAAAAAAGTATAAGCGTCAAAATCGTGTTGCCTAAGATTAAACTTTATTCGCAGGCGATATGGTACAAAATGCAGTGGGTGCGGGCACGGCATCTCCCCATCGGACCTCGTAAGGAAAGCGCGGGAGAAGGTTTTCCACCTGAACTGCTTCACCTGCCTGGTCTGCCGGAAGCAGCTGTCGACGGGAGAGGAGCTGTACGTGCTAGACGATAACAAGTTCATCTGCAAAGAGGACTACCTAGCGGGGAAAGCGCCGACGCAGCATCGTAAGTCACTTTCTTTGCAAATGATAAATTATGTATATTTGAAAAAAAAAACGTGTATGCGGACGTTATATTCGTACTATATTTTCTTCCTCAAGCGAGTTGCATCAAGGTAGAAATATTCGAAGCATAATAAAGCCGCCTGTATATGTATACTTAATTGCGAATTAAAAATTTATATATGTTTTATCGTCGTCGACAAAATACTACAGCCCAGGTAGAAGCTGAAAGTAGTAGTAGAGTCATAAAAGGGACGAAGTGAAGAAAAATATGATCCAGTCTCATTTTCAAAAGTCATTCAAGGTTTTGAGCCCATGTAATGCTTTGCTATAACGTAGTTATGTACCCTCCATATAATCGAATTCAATTATTTCTGAACGATTACATTTTTAACGGCGCGCTTTTCAATTTCAGAACGTGACATGTGAGAATCGCGTTCTCAGTTCAAAATGCATTTTTTATTGTTTGAGAACGTATCGTGCCAACAATAAACTTACGTAGCACCCACTTTTAAATCGGATTTTTCGATCAATACGAACCGTAACCGAATCGAAGTGGAAAAAAAGTAAAGAAAAAACGAAAACTCCAAGACGTCGGACAAAAACCAACCGCATTACACATTAGCCACGTCTCCACGCGGTAGTGCCACAGACAATCTTTTTATTTTTTTATTTGTCGCTCTACAACACCACAAACACTTCGAGAAACGTCGATAAAAAATTACGAACTTATAGATTCAGATAAGATCAAGCTCCTAGTTTTAACTCTATAAAAAGGATTCGAGACATAAAAATGTAGACATGATCAATGAAAAATTGTTTAATATCTTAATTCATACTTATAAAATTGCAGATGTATAAAACATTTCATTTTTGGAATGAAATAATTAGTTTTATTTTTTAGTAAAATTAGTTTTCTGCAATTTTAGTCACCTTGGTTCCTGTACATTAGAAATTCAGGAAGTCTAGACTAATTAAAATTAAAAACAGATCATATTTCTAAACCTAGATCTAGTCATATCCGCGTTTCTGTATTTTCTAATAAAATATGATTTACTAACGCTAAAATCCGGTTTTGATGAGAATTTGAAGTAGATGTGTCCGTACTTGTGTTATTCTGTATATTTATAGTCTTCATACTTATCGTGACGCGATTGCGCGCATATTTTAAGAGTTACCTTCGAATATTATTAAAATTTATGTTACATGAAACTTTAAATTATATTCGCTACGATCTTTGATGGCACGGTTATGGATTGTTTTGATGTATTGAACTATTTCAAGCAAAAAAAACTTATTTTTTATGAAAATTTTAGCTACTAACAAATTTCTGAGAAATATTTAAAAATTTAAATTTTAGGAATTAATGTTGTCTGATAGATACACAAAACACAATTACCTTGGCATTTTATATAATGTTTTAAACTTTAACATGATTTTGAAGATAGGTCTTTTTAAACTGGAAGTTGTTTTGTTATTTTAGTAGAAAAAGTGTTAGTCTAGACTCTACTTTAAATTTACTCTAATAAAGTTTTTTTAGCCTCTATCCAATTTACGTTCTAATATTTATGTAAAAACAATCTTTATGTATATAAATGATTACAAAAGTTGTTATTTTAAATGATTTATATTTGTCTCTTTTAAAAAATATCAGTTTTAGATAACAAATCCTTTAAATAAGGGCTACCTTTATTTAAAGGGTTTGTTATCTAAAACTTTATTACTTCCTTTTTTAACTATACATGTTACTTAACACTTGTTTTATATGATTTGTATAAACAGTAGAAGAATTTAAAATATAATATACAGATTTTATTTGTAGCTTTGCCTACTCAGAAAAAAAATACTAGTCTATTATTCAGACAGGTTGAAAATTTGCTTATAGTTTAATTTCTCAAAATAATTAAGTTAAAACGAAGCTGTATGATTAATGTTTATGGACATCTTTTATCACCTATTTATGTCTTAAAAAATTACACCGAGAAACAGCAAAAAACGTTCTAGCTTGTGGTCGTACCAAATGAATTGTAAATTAAAATGTGAGTGTGCAAATATTCGTGTGTACGACATGTGCGCGCCCGCGGCCTGTTTGCGCTATGTAATTGTGTTTGTGATGTGTTCCTGAAATAATACCGCCTACAGGGATGTTAGCTGTAGCTAACTGGAGAGGTATCGGATAAAAAAATGCATTAGTAAAACCATAAAAAACGGTCGAACAATCCTCGTTTTTGGAAGTCGTTTAAAAAGGTAAAGAGTACGAAAGCATGCGAGAGTAAATAGATACATTTAACAAAAGTTGAATCTACGCAAGGAAATCTAAAAAATGCATTTGAACGTGTCTACTAACTTTGAAATTGATTAGTTGGTAGTTGGTACACGATAAACCTACGATACTTATTTCAAGTTAATATTAATCGTCATATTTTGTAAAATGACGATTAATGTGTTGTGTGTGAAAATGTTATCATGTGTAAAAATAATATTATGCTCTGCCTTCTGCCTGTAAAATTTTACAGAGAGTGACTGTTAAAATTTTAAAATATTTAATATTGCAACTTAACTTTTAACTTAGAATCTTTAGTGTACTTTAATTTTGTCTGCGAGTTTCACTTTCTCTACTAAAAGTTTCATTTGTTAAAATGCTCAAAATATATTTTAACGTCACATCTCGAAGACGAGAGACTACATTTCAAAACAGCTTTCTTTCTATATTTTTTTTAAATCTCCCTAACCCTAAAGCATGCATGGGGTAGATAATGTCGCAATCACTTCCACTGGCTGGGCTAAGTCTGAGATTACCGCTCTCGCCCCTCGCCCTCGTCGACTAGCGGTTACTGATACCACCTAATACTGTTGCAACAGGGCGAACGTGAGTAATTATGATAAGAGTGACATGAGACGCTGGGTCTGTTCCCGTATGAAATGCTATGGATCATTGGAAATAACCGTGACGTTTAGTTTTATGATGGTAGTTGTTTGGTGGTAGTGCCTACTATGCCCACATTTTAAATATTGGTTGTATTATAAATGTACGTACGTATTTAATAACATTTTAATTTAGTATCATTATATATGTGACTCTGCGACTTGGGCCAGATAAATATCATCACTTCCTGTTAAGTGTCAGATAGGTTAACCGCAGCTTATTCGACAACATTTCCATGCTTCATCTGAAAAATAAATTATGAAATAACTGAAACGACACAACGGGCCGTTGATAATTTTAACATTAAAAACTTTAAAATTCCTTCGAAAAAAGTACCAGGCTAACATGAAGTGGAAGTGTTGAAGCGGAGCCATTTCAAACAAAAACATATCCGGAGCGCTATCGGTTGCGGCCCCTTCGGCTGGAGGCTGTTTGGATAGCGGGGCCAACCCCAGGGGCCGCGAGCGGTTATGATATTAATGGGGCATTAATCCCAACAAATATTGGTTATCTATTTCGCAATGTTATAGATACTGTATAAACTAGATACCCTCCCTAGTTCCGTTACGTAAATAAATGTTTTCCGCTGATAAAAACCTTGGTGTACACTGTTCTTAAAATCTGAGAGCTGAAAGATAATTTTGAGTAGGTATTATAGGCAAGCTGAAACCTTCTCATATAACTCTCCTATTACACACCAATACGGTACCGCAGACCTGGCTGATGAGAAGCGGGGCCTGCCCTACGTTTTAGCTACAGTAAACAGAAACGTTTTTTTTTTATTCCAAAAATATATTTGAGGCAATATGTATTTTTCATATGTTGTAGTTGAATATTTAAAGAGTATATAAAAATATGAGCCAGATGATTTAGTTGGGGTTTTAACATTCCCAAGCGCGTGCAAAAATAGTTTGCTATAATTGCTAGCAAACTATAAAAATGTACTTGCAAACAACTTGAAATTTTCATACAGGAATTATTATTACCAAACAATTAGATTCAGAGATACATTTTTAGATTTTTTGGTTGCCTCGCTTCTCACCAGCTAGGTTTGCAGTTTCGTATTAGTAGATGTAATAGGAGAGATACACTACAACTTAAAAGGTTTCAGCTTGCTTCAAATACCTACTGAAAAATTGCTACCAGCTCTCGGTTTTTGCGCGTTTATTTTATGTCTCAAAGTTATTAAACTCGAAAGTAATTTTGAAGTTATTACGCGATTATACAAAAAAAGTCACTTAAAAGTAAGTTTTATCGTCACAAAACACATTTTTACAAGCAATTATTCTGTAAAATTAGCTCACAGTCTACACGTGTTATCAACGATGTCGGGGCTCGGTAATATTTGATGAGAGCTATCGCGCGGCGTGCACCGATCAACTTTATTCACATTAACCGGACAGAGCCGTCACGTAAGGGTTAACCCCATCAAGTGGGCTGTCAACTCCTCTCTACGAAAACAATAGGGTGAGGGTAACGCAAACATTGGGGTAATTTACTCCATTGTCTTTAGTAGTAGTAGGTATGTTAGTTGCTTCGGTGTAGCCAGACTTAATTCATACAAAAATGAAATATAAAAAACAAAGAGTAAAAGGTTTAATTTGTAAACTTAATTGCAAACTTTCGAGACAGAAGTCAGAACAAACTTATCAAGTTTTTGTAAAAAAATATTTCGCAGTTTACCGAGACTGTCTGACAGTTTTCTACGTTTAAAAAACTTTCTTCAAAATCAGAATGCGAAAAGAATAAAAAAAATCATATTTGAATTTCTTTAAAATTAGAATTAGAAAAAAGAATAAAAATTCTAATCCGTATAAAACGTGGTTAGCCCAATTAAAAGTCGCCATGTAGCATAACAAGCGCGACAGGTAATTTATATCATTAACATTATCTACTCATAATTAAAATATAAAATACGCGTGAAACAATCTTTTAAATGGTATAACATAAAATATGTCTTTCTATAATTTGCATATGTGTGTAACTGACTAGTATTAGGAATAATTTAGCATAACGATTAATGTTAGACGCACGAGTATTTGAACATGAACATTTATAGTGATGTCTTATTATATTATTTCATGTGGATATTATTTTTCACTGTATCTTGCTTTGTTAAGAAATTATTGTTTTAAAATACATACAAATTACGATAATAATATGGTAATTATTACTAAACACAAATTCTAATATAATTTAGTTTTATTGAACGATTTTCTATCTCGTTATACAACAAAGTTTTTTATTGTCATGTCTGCTTATTTTAATGTTTTCTTGTGGCATTTTTTAATCATGCTAGATGCCAACTGCCCTGCTATTGTAGAGCACAAAACCACAAAAATATTAAACGCTTGCGCGCGAGTAAGTTTCGATTAAAAAACTTCATGTCTATGTCCTTAGTCCGTGATTGCTCCGTATTAAAAAAAAACTCCAAAGTTCCGAGCAAATGACTACAGTAAAAGTATTCACGATCTTCGACTACCACGAATGTCACCAGAAAAAATAAAAACACGATATTACAGACGTAAACAAAACCATTGAACCGCAGAGATTCGGCGGCGGGGGAATTTCGGTCTTATGTTGAGAGGCATAGGGTGATATCGGTGTAGCTATGTATTATCACGTACACGAAGAGCGTGGAATGGAGGAGACTGATAGAATCCCATTTCAGCTGTAGTTGCCACCCCCGAGGGAGGCGTCCTCGGCCGTACATCTCGCTTTATTTTCAACCCCCAGACAGAGACAATTTTTGAATTTTCCAGAGACTCTATTTTTTGAGTATAAATTATTTTAGTTTGTCAAACAATAGAAATTTTCCTTTTATTTAATCTGTCTGGATCTGTCTGGATTCATTAACTATTTTGTTTCATTACATCCTAAACATTATAATTACCTGTAGAAAAATAATATTATGCTGTAGAAAAATTTAAAAGTTAGTTGACTTCACCTTATTATTTTAATTTCGTTAGTTTGCTCAAACTCGTAGCTCAGATAACTAAGACCCACAGTTATAGTCAGCGCTTAATACTAAGACTGTTTAAAAAATTTTAAAATGCAGTTTTTTTTAAAGCTATTTGTATAAATGAAAACAGCGTTTTGAATTATGCTCTTAAGTACTGAGCGCTGACTATTAATACGGCCATACGGGCCGTAAATAGCTTGTTTTCAAAGAGATTTAAAGCTAAAAAAGATTCAGTTGTAAATCACACGTATCATGAGGGAAATTGAAGAGAGAGTCAGTTGACGTATCTACTTTATTTAGTCAGAATATGTCAATTCCATGTAAAAGCGTTTGTTCACCAACACTGCCAACCGATAACGAGAATTTTGCTGCTAGATAAAATACAACTTTATGACATAGACCACAGGTATCATTTTCCTCTACGCCTTTAATGACGGCGACGACATTGACGATAGAAACTTACGGTCTAGATCATAAAGTTGCATTTTATAGGGCCAAAATAATCTCGTTCTCTGTTGACGGTTTTGGTGGACAAACGGCGTTAGTCGTGATCTGTCGGATAAGTTTGACATAAACCGACCAAATTACTTATGTGAAACACATAATATATAAATAACTTCTTTGATATATTATAAAATAATGTTAAACAAAAGATGTACACAAAGCGTCTAGGTAAAACTTATAAGATACAATTTTTCTTGTGCTACTTCGTAATAAAATTGTGTATACCTAATAATATTTTCTATATCTTTTATCCTCGTTTTACGCAGAACGTCGGAGTGTGTCGAATCATATTTTTCGAAGACTTGTTTTAATGATGCACCTCTAACGCGTACGGCTTAACTGGCAATAATCCGAGCCATATAAAATTGTAATGCTTCAGAGCACTCTATTAAACCGGGATAAAGTTAACCCGTAAACGTTCAGTGCGGGTTTACGAGACCGCTGGCTACTTTCCGATTTACGATTAATATCAAATACGTTACGTGGAAATATAGACCATAATGTGGAGGATATGAAATGACCTATAATAACTGCAGGGGGTTTCTTATTATTTTGTCGCATATGAATGTTATAATAATTGTTATAGTTCTATTTCACGAATCATTTTGAGATGCAAAATGGCAGTATTCAACAATCCAGCTACAATCTTGGAGTGTAATCGTGTAAATAAGTAGATAAGTACGTAAGTACACTTTAATGTTGTCAGCGAAGGGATTTTTGATTAACGTAAATAATATGTCTCCGATAATAATGCCGATTGTCGTGTATTATACATTGTACGGATTGCGTAGACGCAAACAGGACGCCGGCAAAAAAACTAATCGGTGGACGATTTACAACGTCAGAAGCGTACCCTCAAGGTAAATTATCGATAATCGACGGGCTAACCAAATAGCCGGTGTCGATATAAGTTATCGACAATAATCGTCATAATAGCTAGTGCCGCGCCGTCGTACCGGTCGCCATCGGGACGTGCCTTGCGTTTATGTCGGACACCAGACGTGTAGAGCTCCCACGTCCTACCGGGGCCCATGCGGCCTTCGCGTTTCTCGCATAGCTCGATCGACAGAGAGCTCAAACTACTTTGGTTTCATACGTGGTTTTTTGTGCCCCTTATTATTTAAATTATTATTTATTAGCACGTAATTGTTTGCGACGTTTTGAGGGTTAAATCGTGCGTTTAGCGTAATTTGGTCGGTACGATCTTTGGAGGGTTAGTAATTATTAGTTGTTCAATCGAGGGTCTACTAATGGTTTAGGCTGATTGCGTTCGAAGGCACAAGAGGAACCTCTCGAGCTGACCCGTCGTAACTCGTAGTGTTTGCCGCATTTTAATAATTTTATTTCATCTCATGACGTATTGTGCGTAGGTAAGTGGCGTGAAATTGTAGTGCCACTGTTGCGGTTCTGTATCAAACGATACCTTACGATATGGAAAATAAAAAGTTCATTCACCTCAAACTTTTTGTACTAGAGCCAGTTGTTTATGAAATTGTACTTCTTCTAAATAAAAAGAAAAAAATTAAAGTAAATGTTACCAATTTATTTAAACTAGAGATCGTCCTGCGGTGGAAATTCTACTATAAATATTAAAATCGTGTAGAGAGGCTATAAGAAATAAAATCTATTCTCAATTCTTGATTGGCATCATTCGTAAAGGTCTCGTTACCAGGTCATCAAATTTTATTTAAAAAAATCACGGACTTCAACCATAAACAAAAGAGCATTTCGCGTATGATTATAGTGTAATGTCAAAATATTGTAGTGTACCTGTTGTAGTGTGCGCAGCGTTTTATTTTTTTTTAATATGCAAGGTTAAAGCATATTTTAAAATAATATTGATATTCCACGCTCCTCTTCCATATCAGTTATAACTGGCAAAAATTTATGCTTTTATAACCACGCGTCATTCGTAAAGAGGTACAAAGTTTTCCGCTCGTGTATTAATATATAGATTGGTACTTAGACAGAGAGCATGCACATGGTAAAGGCGATAAATCTTTTCTTTTACAATTCTTCAAGAAATAGAACCAGATTAGTCATTTACCCCAACACTAAACTGCATCTAAAAATTCAGCAAGATGATGATGATAGAAAAATAAATCTAAGAATGGTTGGGGACTGGGGAAGAAAAATATTATTTCCTTATCTCCCCCTACAGGTCCCTGGGGCGCCGGGGTTGAGCTCGGGGCGCAGGTCCCGGTACCTTCTGATAGAGATGACTTTTTATAAAAAATATAATTGAAACTCGTAAATGGAATTGAATTTTTCCTAATGGAAATAAAATTCGCTGTATTCTTAATTTTTATGGTATATGTTTTGTAGAAGTTAATTAATGAAGAAACTGTTAGTGTTTCCCTTAATATAGGTGACGCAGATAGAATTTAGATTGAAGTAGTTACTAACTTCGAAAATAAAATTAAAAATGAAAAGGGACTTTACTGAACTAAACGTAATAGCTAAGTTAAGCTAGACACTAAGATATGAATCAACAATTAGCCAATCATGCTAACTAAAAGAAAAACCCCAAAAAGCCTCAGAACAGGACATACGTATAATTTAAAATTGTTATACTGCTTCGGTCATATAAGCTTTACAAGTTTTCTTATATAAATGGCTTAAGCAGATTCGTTAAAAGTAAAAAAAGCCAATTTTGATATCAAAAAGTAAAAATATAATAGCCAAAATAAGTAACCAAAGCGGTAATCAGTTTCGCAGAAAGATAATCTCACTCCGAGCAAAGACCGTCTTTTAACTCCCGACCTCATAATATTTCCACAGAAAATCAGACACAACCTAAAGCCTACAAAGTTACTTTCAAATAGGTTTATTGGGTCAACGTCCTTCATTGAACAATAAAATTCTCAGAATATACCATTATGACATCCGACACTCAATTCAACGCTTGTTCAGTCAAAACGGTCCATTCATACACAAAACATATGCTAACAGATCGACCGTGGCATTATTCAAGCTAACCTTAACACTTTAATAGCCTGGATCGGGAATCGAGCCCGCAACGCCTCATTTCATTCCGCTTCCTCACAAATCAACTCGCCATTCAAATCACAACCATATCGTTTTGTCCCAGAATTTGTTTTCACTTAATCACGTCTTGCAGCTTAATTGGCTTTGATAGAATGTAAAAACTTTCTGCATGTAGGTGACCGATTCAAGACTGAATTGTGTCACCTTTATTTTGTGTAAGAAAATTCCATATCGTCTGAAATGTAAAAAAACTAAAATGTCCAGTTTAAGACTAGATCTTACTAGACTAGAGACTAGAAATCTTGTTCTATATTACATAAAAGTTATAAAGCTATAGTGATTTTTTTTATGAAGATGAAATTCGAGATGGTTATGGTTGAACTTGAAACTCTACAAGGTGGCTACCGATTTTGACTTCCTAAATTTATGGTTCGCCAAGTTGTTACTGCCTATAAATCATAACAAGTTTCTGAGAAATTCAAGACTCCAAGTTTGTTTTTTGTTTTGTTTTCGTCAGTGCACTATTTATTTGCTTTTCTACCTAATCTGGTGGATCACGAAAGAATCCACTTCCTTTATAACTTTATAACTTTCCTCGTAGTGCATTTATATATCGGCTTTTGGTGAACGCATTGATAAATAAACAGAAACGCAGCTCAAAAAAATTAATAATGAAAAAAAGAAAAGTAACTCGACAATCGAACGGCGGGAACAAAACATCTATAGACAATAATGAAAAGAAACAAAGCGGTTAAAAAAAAGCGGGAAGAAACCTGTCGACGCCATGTTGTGTGGCACTCGGCCTTCACGCCTCGACCGGCGGAGATAATCTTTGGAAAAAAGATCTGAACAGGAGGCGCTCGCTCTCGAGCACAAAGGTCTTATGCGCGTGCCCATTTCACGGGTGAAGAGGCTCTCGCGACTACCGCCTAAGGACCACATTCGCGTGGAGACCCTCCTCACTTGAGCCGGCGGTCGCGGGTGTAACGGGAAAAAGAAAGAGCCCCGTCATTGTGCGGCTGCGCCATCGCTGATGACCTGTCAATTTCATCGTGTACGCCGCTCGTCCGTCTGAAAAAAGTGACATTAGAGTTGGCCATCTATTATTTTGACTTTAAGTGGGGAGATGGAGATGAGATTGATCGTGTTTGGCTCAGCCCTTTTAATTATACAGTATTCAGGCCTCGTGTTTTGTGTTCCTACTGTGCGGCGAATGCTACTTAATATTGTGTTTCGGTATAATTATCTCGCGTTTTCTTCTTGTTTCGTATCTTATGTTTTATTGCCGTTTCTGATTTACCACATATTAGTTCTTTTACGTCTGCACCACCAGCTGTATAGTGAACAGGATCAACGTTGTAAATTTGTTATGCCGCGTATCTGCGCGTGCTTCGTTCGTTTCATGTCATTGCGCCATTGTACCATTCTATACGTTCGCGTCATTAGCGTCGAGCATATTATTATCCGATAACTCGCTTCCATCATTTTATTTTGAAATTCCTTATACCCATTCATACTTGTCGTCGTTTTTGTCGTAATTTACTTCTGATTTTCGTGCAAATTCGATTTTAATGAATTCGAAACGATATTTTAGACGATAATCGTTAACGTTTCCGAACGTACAGTTTGTTCTGCTGATGGAATATGAATAATATAATTTGGTATGTAGTACCACAATAAATAAAGCCCCTGCACACGCAGGCCTGCGCCCGCGCCGCCAGCAATCTCGGCTCGTCACGACTTGCGGTCACGGAGCCTCCACATCTATACTACACTATATCTCCTCTGTTATTTACTCAGCACGTACGGCGTCCTGTGATGGCGACTTCGGACGCTCGCCTCCAAGGCCGTCGTAAATTGCGAGGAAAAGCAAAGTAAATAGATTTTAGTAGCGCAGACGGATCGATCTCGTTAAGGGGTCACGGTATTCGTCTCGCCGCATAAAAAAATAATTTAACGGCGATTTTTCACAGGTATCTGATAGATCGCCTTCTAATTTGTCTAGCGGCTGGGCCGTGCTCCATTGTGTTGGAAGTGTCCGTGGTCTAATGGCGGGCGCGGACGGTAACATATCGCTCTCTTGAATGCGCCTACCGTTATTTATATCATTTCATTGTTTATGGTCCACGGAATTGGAGAGTTATAATGGCTAGGTTCCCAAATTGACCCTTTACACATTTATCATTTTTATGTTATAGGATATGTGTGTTAACGAGATGGCCCCACATTTGTTACTGACAGTGTTTAAAACTTAACCGTTGCTGTGATGTTCTTGTAATAGATTTTTTAATACGAGTATTTTATTTTAATTGTTTCTTTATCTTAATTTTCAATATCACTTTTCTTAATGAACTTTTCGTAGTTTTCAATAAATGTTTATTGCACGTTATGAGCTGTTGATCTTTAAAATATTGATTTTTTAATAGCTGTAAGTTTCATCTGAGTTTTTAAAATTTAATCTGAGTACGTATACTTAATGACTTATTTTGATTGTGCTTTATCAAGAATTTTTTTCATTGATTTTTCATGTTTATTAGAGATTGGGGAGAGGATTGGTGATATTGGAACTTGAAAGAGTGCAGAAAATATTCAAAAAATAATAAAATTAGTTAGATTTCTGCTGTATATTACTTACTAGAGTTGAATGGAAGAACTATAGTTTAAGTAGTTATAGTTAATTTATTAATTGTTGAATAGGTTTGTAACATAAAATTAGGCGCTTCGAAATAAATCCAAACTATTTAGTAGATAAGATAAATGTGATATAGATAAATAAGATAAATGTGCATATCTAGCCTCTTATTACCTCAAGTTCAAATCGCTGAATATGTTTAGATGATTGTTTTGTACCTTATCTATGAAAACTTTTTTAAACTATGTATATTCTAAACTCTAATAGGGGATTACGGAAGTTGGGCCACCGTTAAACTCACTTACTGAAGAAAACACAGTGCAACGCCGTTTCACGCCAGTTTACTGTGAGGCTGTGACATCACTCCGGTCGAGCCGGTCCATTCGTGCCGAAGCATGACTCTCCCACGGCAATGAGTATCCGTATTATGTACTTGAGACTGGAAAATGTCTCATTGGTACACGCCTCCACCGGGGTTCGAACCTGCACCCTCTCGAGCGCAAACCAAAGGTCTACTAGGTGACGGATGCTCTAATACTATAGTTACTTCAATAGAAAGATCCTTATCGACTTGTATAATATGAAGGAACACTTTACTATTTAATCTACCTACCCATGTCCTCAATGTTATATTAGTATCCAGAGCATATCAGACAAATTAATAAACTTCATATTAGATGTCAGAAAAAATACCTATAATTGATTATAGCATCGTGGCTTTTTAATGTTGGTTGTTTCAAAAATACGTATAAGTACTATTAAAATTCGATTTTCTGTAACTATCAACTACTGAGACTTTTCACAATCCAACTGAAAACTAAGTACTACCCAAAATAGGTTTAATTACTAAATATTATGTTATTACATTGTTATTATTAGAAGTTGCTGAGTAGGGTACGCTTAATCTAGACAAGTTTTGATCTAGAACGATAGTTAAACTTGAAGTTTGAGGTCAAGAATGCCTCCGCATCACTAGTTCTAAAGTTCCCGTAACCCATAGCTACTGCTAATCGCTGTTTGGATCAGGCTAATAACAGGCTACTTGGAATCATTATATTTCGGAGTCGTGAGTCGTGACCGGTCGGACACGCCTCGCACCCGCCCAGGACGCGAGTCCCTGCGTATTGATTAATTTTATACCGCGCCGAGGAAGTATGTCATAGAGATACTAGACGGAGCATCGAATGTAGCACTCGAAATGAACTTCAAAACTATAGGTCGTTTACATATAAGGATCTGCACGCACGTTCCCGGCGCACGTCGATAAAAGAGGGCGTGGCGTCGCGGCCGCGTCCACCAATCGCGAGCGCGCGGCGGACGTGTGCGTGCACCCTTCGGTGTGTTCCGCTGAGCGCGCGTGTGCGTGCTGCACCGTATATGGGCGTATATATAAATACGGCGGCTACCGGCTTCACAAAGAGTTCCCATATCTTTTATGTTCTTAGATCCTTATCTCGCGGTTTCTTATTTTATATTTAAGATGGTGGTCTCGAATTAACGGTCGGCACCATAAACACGCTATAACACTTTAGTGCGCCTGTAATGTGGAGTAATCCGTAATTTTACGGCCTATACTTCGCTAATCGCTTGTAGATTCTGAGATAGCGAATTTTGAAAATTATTTATTCATGAGCTGGCCGTAGATGTTTGTACAGCCGAATTTGAAATTAACATTTGTGATGATGAGTGGAAGATGGTAGGTACTGAAAATAAATATTTGAAGTCGAAACGGTGAAAGCAATTTGTAATTGAGGTTGGTTTTGAATTATTCCAATAGTCAGTGATTTCCTTTAATTTTGTTATTCTTGCTCGTCAAATTCAAGAAAATAGAGTTCTGTGAGTTTCGGTCCTATAGCAACAGATAAAACATTACCATAAGATGTTTTGCAACTTTATTAGACTAGAGTTGTCTTTCTGATGACATTTTTAAATCAGAAGAATTAGTCGTGCAATAATAATATATTATCTATATAATATCTAGGGCCGCTTCACACCACGTCAGTCAGGCCCCCTGCTAAGTACTCGAGGGACTTGTGTTATAGGTACCAGACAACGGAAAATAATTAATTAATACTTTAATAAATACAAATATTAAAGACTTTTATTATATGATGGGTACACATATTTAATACACAAGGAACATTGAAATCCCAGGAACATCGAAAAACTCTTTGCTCCGTCGGCGGGATTCGAACCTGCGACCCCCGGCTTAAGCTACCTACGCGCTTACCAACTGAGCTACAGATGTCGTCAATTAAATGGTTTGATAGTATGCTAAAAGTACCAGTAGGAAGATTCTAAAGATATAAACATACATATGTGCAGTCTACATGTCATATCAAAAGACATTTAAGTTAAAATTATTTATAATACAATGAACCAAGGTTATTTTCCTTTAATCAGTTCCTAAATACATACCTATTAACTACACTACTTCTACGTCTTTTGATATGAAAATAAAACGATATTGAACTCAGGTGAAAAACTCGAACTTCCGTTACTAAATCGTTTACATCCAAACATGTCCAATCCAAATAAATATATAGAAGCCACAGAAATCTATTTAAAACATCCGAGGGGACGTTCAAACCGAATAGAAGGCAGTTGTAAAATTCGATTACCGGGTAAGACGGGGACAAAGAACGTCAGAGGGCGGAAGCGACTGGGGTCGTGTGTTTGACGCACACCAAATTATTTAAAACTGCCCATTTCAGTTTTATGTGGATATGCTGTGTATGTATGTATTAATTATTATTAAATACGAAAGCTTTTTCGCCGCATAACTTATGGAATATTCTGTGAACCTCCTTTGGCAACAACATGCTCTAAAACTAAAGGTAGCTTATATTACTTTTAATCTGTTCAACTTAGTCTATGCTAAAGACCAAGTTAAGAGGTTGCTTCGTTTTGAAAAGAAACAAAAAATCAATTAACTATAGATACAGTCTAAGCAATTAGAAAACAAAGTTAAAATTGTGAACCATGCAGACTCTACATAACAATGTCCTGTCAAGTATGAAATAATTCAAAGAATTGAAAAATTATTATCTGGATTATTACTTAACACAATTTTTACTTTGACATATGTACCCATAACCTTACAATATTCTGATGCGTGTAGTATCTGTAATCAACAATAAATGTCATTCCATCCGAAATCCGCCTAGAATTTACATCTTTTCCGGATGATTTTATATAACTGGCAACAAGTCCCGTGCAAACCGCTCGAGTGCATTTCTAGTGTTTACACACTCGGGAGAACTCCATGCCGGACGCTTACCCCGAGTGTTTGTGCCGATAAGTGCTAAAACATTCGAGGGATATTATTATTTTTACTAAGCTCGTTACTACTTCCGTTGACGGGGGTAGATTTTTGTGTACAAAACCTCCTTTTTCAAAGCCGGTTATAAACTCATGTTGCGAGTCGTCGTTGAAGTTTTAACATCACGTAAGTGAAAAGTAGCAACTTTTCAGTAGAGCGAAACAATTGATTGTAAAAATCTATTACTATGGTGATCTATACAAAAATTTGGTATGGTTCCTGATTAACTTAAACGATGCGTTTTACGATTTTCTGGAAGACGGCATCAAAATGACGAAATAGCCAAAAAGTGACTTACGTGATGTTAGAACTTCAACGATGAAATGTTGACTGCCGAAATAAGTCGTGTCGTATAAGGTAACAACTATATATATTGGTTTATTTAATTTATAACTAGCTTATTCCCGCGGTGTCGCTCGTATGATAGCGCTTTTGGAAATATATTTTTGTTCCAATACCATAGTAGCCTCCTCCGTACTTTCCTCCGTACTTTCAACTAAGTGTATCCAAAAAATCCATTCGATTGGCTGCTTCATTAGGTCCTGAGGGAAGGAAAAAAAACAAACGCACTTGGCCATTAATAAATTGTGAGAATTCGTAGTTTATGCAGACCAATAAAAATTATTCAAAAAAGCTCGATATATAATATATTCTTCATCTTAAACATTTAGTATTATTATAAACTAATATAAATGATAAACTACTACTACTTACTTGCTGAAATAGATTCCCTGAATTTTGTCAGTGCTAACAACATCTTTCGCACTTAAGAATCTAATCTGAATTTGCGAGTTTCCACGTAATAACTTCTGGGAATTATTCACAAACGGCGTAAAAGCAATGATTTGTTTTGGAGTATTTTTTGCGAGAAAATCTTCGAAGCATAAAATTCTTAGATCATGTTAGTGATAAAGTTTATGGTTCGTCTGATTGCCTCTACCACGGTGATTGTTCCAAATTCAAAGATTTGATTTAGCCCCATTCATGATCTTGTACGATGCGGTCTACGATTTTATTAATCAAAAAGTTCTTTTTTTAGGTTTCCTGTGGATTAGCCGTTGGATATTACAATTTTCAAATACAATATTCAGTTTGTAACAAATGAAATGATAACATTTTAAGGTGTTCCTTATACAAAATGTAACAAAAGTAAGTGATAAAACTTTAAGCATCGTATGTGTCCCGAATATAGAGTTTACTGTGAAAGCAGCAGCGCTGAAAGTGAAAGAAAATTTTACTACATAAAAGTACGGCGAACTGTACACCAAAAGTATTATCACTTACTTTTGTTACACCCCGTATAGTGGCGTCAGTTCTACGAAACAAAAGGATTATTAAAAATTGCTACTTCCTAGGTTTATCCTTACTAATATTATAAATGGAAATGTGTGTTTATTTGCTTGTTTATGTGTTCTTCCTTCGCGCGCTTACAATGTAATCAATCGACTTAATTTTTGGCATATACTCAGTTGAAAGGATGAAGAATAACATAGGCTTTTTAATTTTGAAAAAAAACGTCCCGTTTTTTAAAAAATCGAATTTTTACCAATTTTCGTTTTCACGCGAGCAAAGCAACGGGAAAAAGCTAGTTCTTAATAAATAACATACCAAATTTCAGCAAAAATGGTTAAGCGGCTTCGACGTGAAGAGGTATCAGACAGACAGACATACTTTCGAATTCATGATATTTGTATGGATCTTGAATTCACAAATAATTTTTATTATAAGTTTAAATGTAGTAAGATTTGTAGGTTTCCTCATCGCCTCATAGTTCATTAGTAGGATCAACAAACTTCGTGGATTTTCATGAAAACTAATATGCGGAATGTAGAGACCAAACATTCAATTGTCTACTTTAGTTTAGACTTAGTTCTAGTTTGCTTGGATCTTCATAAATCACGAAAGCTTTTTTATACTTTCTGAATAATTAAAAAACCCTTTCTGAATTTTTTTTTTCATTGGCCATGAAATGTTGATCGTGTTAAAGGTTACAATAATATTATGAAATGCTGTTACAAAATCAAAAAGAAAAAGTGAATAAACATAACATCGTTACCTCTGCTTTATCTACCACTAGATTGAAAAGCCTTTCATGTTCTTAAACTTTAGTCTCCAGCTGACTCCTTCCTGGGCTTAGGGTTTGATGACCAGGAGGAGAAGAAAAAAACTGAATGTTACGAAGCCTGCCTTCGTAACCTTTGCTGACTCTTAAAAAGAAAAACTTTTATCATCTTCTTCAACTTATACTTTGTCTCTAGCAGAATCCCTCCTGTGCTCGAAGATAGACGATACCTAGGCATCGGCCTATCTTCGACTGAACGCAGCCTTAGAAAATACTTTTACCATTATCTTCATCTACTTTTGTTCCAGCCGACTCCCTCCTGGGCTCTGGGTCAGATGACGAGGAGGAGGAGGAGTCTCGCGCGGCGAACAACTCCACCAGCCCTGCGCACGCGCCGCACCCGGCGCTGCACGCGGACCTCGCGCACAACGGTGACGCGAAACCACACGACGACTCCGAAGACCAGGTGGGTACTACATGTTTATATCATCGGCTCGATTATAATAATGTGTAACTCGATCGGAATTTCTAATAGAGTTACGCTTTTTTATAACTAGGCCGAAAATATCAATTCCTGAATTACCTTTAATATACTGGGTATAACAGAACAATGTATATTACATTACTTTAGAGTGTAGGTGTCCCTTAAATGTTGTTTACTGTAGCGCTGAAAGAGTATTAATATTTTTGTGATTTGTATGGGCAAGTAAGCCATAAAATTAGCTCTTTCAGTGTTAACACTTTCACAAAGAACTCTTATGCAGTAAGAGATTCGTTTACTCACAAAAGCATAATCACTATGTCTTTCTATCATTTTATTTGCGTCTTACGAAGTCTCATCTAAAATTCCAAAGAACCTTCCTTTTTTGCGACAGAGCTGCAGAGGGACTCTGTCCATTGCACTCTATATAGGGTAACTCTAAATATTTAAAATTCTCTAATAAATTTTATCAAAACGTTGTTTCAACGACGCAGACATTTCTTGAGGTTCCTGTGGTTTTCAATTTTGTTAATGTCTCTGATTAAATAAACAATACCTTAAATACAAAACATTGTCTGCTGCTCTACAAATTTTTTAAAAGCGTTTACTAATTTCTAAGGGTTCTGTTTTGTCTTCTAGAAGTATATTTAATGACCTATTTACGATAGGGTTTTACAAAGTCATGGAATATTTCGTTATTCAATGTTAAATGTTACACCAGCTGTATTCCCCAAAATGCACAAAAACTTCGTTTGTATAAATTAGTAGCATTAATTATTCAAATGCATCCAATTACAGCAATAATTTTATAATATCCGAATAATTATAACAATAACTCTACGTTATTATAATCTTATGATAATTAGCATAGTAGGGTTTAAATCATATAAAGTTTATTTAAAATTCACAGCAGTTATCTTGTTTGTTTAATGTGTTATTAAAGGTTTCTATTGACAATTAATATAGAGGTATGGGCCACCATGTAACTCTACGTTAATTTTTAATAGCTCCTCGTTAGCCCTACTCAAATATAATCAGCTTTTAGCCACTCCCAACAAAGCATTACCCACTCATGTATTGATTACTTCTCTACAAATTTTTAGTATGAAATAACAAATTGTCGTTAAGAAAAATACAAGAGAATAATATATTTTTTCGGTATACTAGGTACCTGTCTTTTTTCGAAACCCAAAGTATCTTCTTGTTATACTTACTCAAAATCGATTTCTAGGCTTGCGTGTAAGAGAATAGACAAAGATAGACTATTATTTTAAATCTGTGTAGATTAAATACATGCAACGTTATAGATATATGGCCATCCCTGTCTATATGCACATGGTCTCTTCCACATAGTCGCATTCAGTTGTTTCTCTTCTACACCCAGGGCTCGCTGGACGGTGACCCGGAGACGAGAGACTCCCAGGCGGAGAACAAGTCCCCCGACGACGGCAACGGGGGGTCAAAACGAAGGGGTCCCAGGACGACGATAAAAGCCAAACAACTCGAGATACTGAAGTCCGCCTTCTCGCAGACACCCAAACCCACTAGACACATACGAGAGCAGCTGGCGAAGGAAACGGGACTGCCCATGAGAGTTATACAGGTAACTTTTTTGTTTACATCGGGTGAATTTTAAAAATAAGGGGTGAAAAAAATGTGAAATCAGAGTATCTACAAATAGCTGAAACAGCAATATTGCAAAGGAATACCATTTCGTACATTTCTTTACACATTATAAAAAATATAATTGTAAAAAATTATCGGCCTTTTTAGAGAGGTAGTAACTTTTAAAGGTTTAAGAGAGGTTGAAAAGAGAGCGAGATCAATATTAATATCTTTTTATGCTGTTAGGTTTTTGGATTTTTTTTATTTTTAACTAGTGTTAAATTCTGATTTTTCATACTCCTTTTAAATATATTTCTGCAATATATAAAGGTAAATGATTTTATCGCAGGTTAAAACAATAGAGGTCACATTAATCATTGTTAGAATTTACAAATAAATATTTTGATTGAGGCGTATAAGAAAAAAGTTTATACTCAACTATAGTTTTTTCTATATGTCAGATAATTGTACAAAAAAAAAAAAGATTAGTGTCTTATATCCTTAAAATTTGTAACAAATTGTGTAAGGTGTAAAAAGTAACATACGGTACTTTCGGGCGTGTACAAAGGGAAGGATTTTCGATGTTAATCCAAGTTTGTTACGGTGGCTTCAGATGCCCGAAACCGAATCGAGTACCGATCCGCGATTCTCCACACACGGCGACAGATGTGCATCCGTCATGCTTTTTCTACCTTCCTCTTTGTTTCAGTTTTTGCTGAGTTATCAGTAATAATATTATAACAGATAGATGTGTTATATCAATGTCTTTTGCATAAAAATCAATTATTTACATCCAATATAAAAGCTACATATAATTATAAATTTTTTGTGATATAAAATTAAATTGACTTTTACATTCAAGCGGTCTTTACGCGAATACACAGTTTCGAAAACAAAATTTCTAATAAACGTTCAAATTCTCATTCTCTACTTTTTTGATTTATTGTAATTTTTGGTGCATTTACGCAAAAATCCATTAGACGCATGTCAAACACAAGTAATGACATGACAACTCCACAAATATTAGTTTAAAATTGGTTACCTGTCAAGTTTTAGGTAATGCTTGACGAGCCAATGATAGTTCTTATGTTGGTGAGATAAAGGCTGTCAGAAGTAAACTAACTCAGAATGACAGTGTTTGAATTTCGAACACTTCCTCTTTCACATGTCAACAAAAGTACATCAATATAGTGTTGGTATGTTAAGTGGTTAATAAACATATTTTTTGTCGCCATCCGTCAGTTGCGGCAGATCGCGCGTGTCCAATGCACATGTGTTGCCACACTCAAACTTTTTCACTATCCGGATTTAGCTAGTTAACACCGGTGTGAACGGCTTTGATGAGGCCGATTTTTTTCTCTAAACTTGTTTAGGGATGTTTGGAAGCTGTAAATTGGCGATTATTATTCCAATGACAAATTACTGTTGAATTTATGATGACGTTGAATTTTTATTAGATTTTTTCTGTTCTTTTTTTTTAACTGTTTTGTGATTTTTTTCATTCCTACTTTTTTCTTCGTAATTTGAGGAGCAGAGAGAATTTCTCCAGAACTCATTCGAAGTTTATTGGTCATTTGCCCTTCGATCTCGCAATATCCCGGTTACCGTGGAACGGCCGCCCCGCGGACGCCCCGCTGGACCATAAAATAGATTGCGGACAAAATGCCCAAAGCTCATTGCCCTTGTCGGTGTAACTTATATTTAGGTGAAATTTCTGGGAGGGTTCGTGTTTTCTTGAATGCGTAAAATATATAACGCAAGTGTGTTTTTGGAAATAGATAAAATCAGGTTTTACTGAAATGGATTTCAAAGCTGCTGCTTCTACTACTTAGGTACGGATGTTGTAGACCCGAATTTATCTACGAAGTCATCTACTGTCTCTAAGAACAACAATTGACTCTCTCAGAGTGACAAACCGGAACATCAATCAGGCGAGCACGTTACACGCAACTCGACCGGGAAAAAAAGAAGATATTTTAATAAGTTCATATATCGTGTCTCCGTGACGGCGCGGCCGCATCTCATAAATTATTTTGACAACTCGTCGCGCAACTGTCAAACGTCGCAGCTCGCGGGTGTCGCTATTGTAATTATTGTGTCGTAAAATTCGACAGCTCCGATATTATACGTGTTAGGTATATTAGTTGTTTTGATTGATTTTAAATGTCGTAAATTTATCGCATAGTGAGGTTAGGAAACAGTTTTAAATCATGGTTAAGCGCTTGGGACATAATTTTAATGTCAAAACTTATAAAAAAATATTTATCATCCTCGTTCATATTATCCAGTGCGATGTTTACATTCCGAGTTCATTATTCGGTGTCATTAAAGTAGTAATTGTAAGTATAGGTGCAGCTACGATAGTGTGCGCGGGAGACAATCTGTCGTAAACTCGGCTTTTGATAGTTTACCATAAAGTGCGGTCCGCGGTCGACGAGGCGGCCGTAACTCGTCGAACTTATAGTATTCGGGGCAGTTCAAAGCCGCCGACGAACATTAACGGAAGAGATATGCCCGCCCGGCCCCGGCCAGCCGCTCGCTCCGGCGACCGGTTACTCCCAATAATATCTGGTAAATCTGGTAATTACGGTAACAGCAGGAAATTATTATATTTATGATTCTAATCTCACTCATTTTTGTATATTTCACGTAGCGGTACGATGCAGTTTTTAATTTATGAAAGCCGTTAATAGGCGAAGCTATAAATAATAATGACCGCTTCAAAGCTAGCCGCTGCCCGCTGGAGCCGTCTCATCGTCGTGTGAACGGCGAATATCAGGATTCATTTGTTTACGAGCTCTTTAAAATAACAGCAGTCAGTTATGATTTACGCGAAATCGTTAGCCACATCCGTCTGTAGCGCGTTGATGTCTTGTGATTGGGAATTTTCATTTTTGTTATCCACTTAAAAAACTTTATGCACTATTAAATATCTTAGCATATTACTACAGACTTCTATAAAAATACTTCCATTCTATAAAATTTGGCGCCTAGCTCATAATGAATGGCTTCATTACCAGCATAACTTTTATGAACACGTGGACATTAGAAAATGAAAAATTGTCCCGTGTTTCTCACATCAGCTGACCATTAATCAGGGGCGTCGCACGGGGCACTCGGGGCCCGGGGGCACTCGGGGCACGGGGGCCCGGGGGCACGGGGGCACGCGGTGACATAATAAGCTGACAAACAGTTTTTATCAGCCGCTATCGATCAAGTGTCGGCGCGGGCTTCCGCGTTCAAATTACTTTCTAGTTTCTCCACATTTTCTTATTGAGCCCGACATTCCTGACACGTGATGTTGCACAAAATAGTTCTCCATTATTATATTTCCATTGGTGTATTTACAAAAATGTCTTCTGTATGCAACAGTTTTTTGAGATGTCTAGATCAACATTCATTCATAATATTAAAAACTATTATTTACTGTTAGCGAAAGTGTGTCTGTCTTCTGGACTTAATTCCAATGACGACAAACTCCAAAAAAAACTCGAAAGAAATCGGTATTTTAAGTAAATCATAAATTATAAAATATATCACCTCAGAGTCTCAGTCTTACGAATTAGCATTTTACTACACTTACAAGCCGTGTACGCGTGTATACCGGTAAAGTTAAAAATATGATAAGTTTGTACACTAAACTGCGATCTGCACGAATCAGCGTAAATACATCAGTACTCTTGAAATTTTTGTCGTTAACAATCATTGGTTTATCATCAGATAACGGTAGTATTTAAGCTAGTCAAATCAGCATCCGTGAATTTATTTTCTGCGACCTAAGATCAAAGAAGACAAATCCCATCGCGATTTGTAGAGAATCGCAAAACTTTGTAGAGACAAAGTTTTCAATATCTTTATGCGTAGCAAAAAAGTTTTACACACCTTTTTAAGAAAAAAAAAAACTATTTGGTGTCGTATTTCGAACATCTAAAGTTACGTTGCGATCCTTGCTGCTAGCAGCCGCGACACGTAGGAAACCAAATAAAATGTCACTTTAAGCTATAAGCAATAGGTTTAATTTTGTTCTACGTCCCTTCTAGGCAAATGCCAACTTGTTGGCATTTGCCTAGAAATTGGAACGCTAACTTTAGTTTGGATCGTTTCTCGCAAACGATCGCACCGATCCGCGGTTCAGTGTGACAGCCCTCAAACTGGTATCATTACAAGGCCTGCGATGTCAACGCACGTAAAATGTTTTCGATAACGATTACGGGCGATGTAAACGCGCGGGAGCTGAATCCATACTTTATCTAAACGCGCGTTATTGCAATAAATTAATAATTTTAATCCCCACAAAAACAACGGTTCGCCCCAGCGCGATAAAATAGGCGGTTTATACGATTATTCAGTTAACATTTTTGCGATTCATTTGCATAATAATGTTGGTTAACTATAAGTTTTTTTAATTTGGAGTTTCGCTTTAAATATTAATCGTGTACCTACCAATAAGTCTATCCGCTACGTCTCCAAGCTGAGAATAGTAAAACTTCATTACGTAGATGCGCACAGCGCGCACGGTGGCAAAAAAGGAATACTCGGCTGTCGGCAAATACAAATCGTCTTTTTGATGATTACAGTTAGCCTTTTGACATCTTAATAAACTATGTTTTGTCAGCCGTATTCTTACACTTACCCGGCGAATAGATAGATGTCTATTCGCCGGGTCGCTTGAATCCTGAAAGAGGATTTGTTTTTTTTTTCTCGTAATATATAAAATATACGGTACCATGCGATAAAACAAAATTGTATGTGTCGTTGCACACATTATATTGCACAAAATGCTATGATAAAAACTTGAGTAGTGCTCGCTACTGCTTTCAGCATAAAGTTTTAAAAGCTATATCGAAGTTTTTGCATAACAACTACGAAAAGTTAATATAAAGATTAAGCTTGGTGAGACAACGGGCATATAATAAAATATCTCAGCAATAAAAACCTCGCAATAAATTTGTCGACGGACATGATGTGATGACGTATTGTTTGTCTAACTTTATACTAACGATATCCGGGAACAACGGTAGATGATTAGTCAGGTAGGCTTATTATTCAATACTAATTCATTATTGTGATATAGGTAGCACTAGTTTTTGCCTGCGGCTGCGCTCGCTTATTGTATATAATCCTCCACTGGGAATGTTAATGTTCCTTTAAGACAAAAAAGCTTATCCTATCCTCTATCCTTTTAACTTCTCAGTTCTGATTTATGGCGGAGACTTCTACGTCGTTTCGGCGTACAAACAAACACACTTTCGCATTTGTATTTTTATTAGTGTGGATCATATCCTTATATTGTATACCATCAAAAACATTTCTCGCTTACAGTATATCATAAAAGTTGTAAATTTGAATTTTTCCTCACGTCGTAGGTTTATGATATTAATAAAATTTGAAATGAAATCACTTTTGCTGTCTGTTCATCTTAGTGAACTAATTCTTATATAAGTAGAAACTGATTATTTCATTACGGGTGTTGCAATTTGAATCATATACATAAATAGACAACTATTTCTAAGGAATTCATTCTTCGTAGTCTTGTAGAAGTTAAGACATTTTTTCCGGCTTCTTTGCCCGTAATTATAGTCGGCTCTTAATACTAAGAGCGTAACCAAAAAAAATGATATGCAGTTTTCATTCATAAAAATACATTACATACATTTCGAAATTTTTGACTGCGCTGACGATTAATACGGGCCCTAGTACATTACGCGGGCACAGAAACTTGCAACTTTCTTTAAAAAAACATTAGCAGTCAACGGTGATGATTTACCTCTCGCCGCAGGTGCGCACAAAGGTTGACGAAAGCGATAAATTATTAATTATGATAAAGCGCCCCGTCATACAATACGTAAGGACGACGGCGCCTATCCTTTGTCTAAGGTCTCCTGCGGGCAGCCGGCGGTACAAAGGACCCGGACAAAAAATGACATCATTTATTTTATTGCCGTGGGTGAGAGGAACATTAATATCGCGTGGGCCCAGCCCTGGGCGCTGTCAGATTCGCTATACGACGTTCCCTTATAAACTCGCCTCGCTTAATTATTTATTTCGAAGACGAAGGGTTAGATAAATAGAAATGTCTGAAAGACGGTTGATATTGCTGTAGGAATAATTATATTTCGAAAGGTTTGAAGCTCTTGCAGGGTTACCAGATGAAAAAATTAAAAGTCTAGAGAACAGGCCTGATTTCCATAAAAAATCCTTAGTTTTTTCCAGTTTCATATTTTTTAACAAACCATTTGTAAGTCATATTATTTTTGTTTTTATAATCTTTTTAGGTTTTTACTATATTTTGTTGTCAATCTAAAAATCCTAAGATTAGCCGGCCGGAAGCTTGAGAAAAAGTCGAAAATCCCTTGGGCACTTTGATTTTTCTGGCGTAGGCGATGTAGCTCTAAGTTTGTTAACTAGAGTCAGGAAACGTTTTTAATGAGAAGCGGGAAAATATTTCTCACGATTAAAATAATGAACAAGCGCCAGAATCATTATCAAACTTAAATTGTGTCACAATAATTAAGACTGAATTATAATTATGTATTCGGAACTAAATTAACTTTTCGGTCAAACGTTATTATTATTGTTAAATAGCGTCAAGGCGGCAGAGTATATAGAGGATACACTCATTATTATGGTCGTATGATATCTCATTTTGCTGACCCTGACCTGAAAGACTCTTTATTGATAGAACCTCAATCAACAAAGAGTCTTTCAGGTCATACTTAATTTAATTGAGCGTTGGTACGTTAAAACATAACCGGAACTAGATTTTATTCAAAAGCTTACATTAGCCTTAGCAACATGAAAGTACGATCATTATCAAATTTTCCACGTTTTAGGTGAGCTTAAAGCATGTTAGTAGCGTGTTGATTTATGTCTGTAGAACCCCCGCCGCGCTCTCTGACTATCTGATAACGCTCATGTGAGCCCGACGTATAATTATCACTTCCACACTGATGTTCAAATACTAGGTTACGTAGGTTAGCTTCTAGACATCTGGACGTTTTAAATCTTGATTCCGAGAGCGGGGGTTCGGAATTGAGAAGTCTAGTGCACACGTGTTGTGCTTTTATTTAAGCACTGGTTTTACAAAAGCATTAGTTTTTTGTCTTTTTGTCTTTTCGTAGTCACTAGCAGAAAAGAACATTAGGGATGTACTCTTTTTTTGTTTGTCGAATCCCTGGTATGTCTTCAGAAAACGTTAGAGTTCACGGGAAAAGGAACATTATGGATGAAAAAAGTTTATCGATATCGATACAGGTCTTTAGAAAACTTTAGAAAATTTTTACTGCGTCTTAAATATTTCTAAAGTTTCTTGAACATCTAATCTCTGAAGATAGTTCATCGACCGATTTCGATAGTTTTTGGCGTTTCGCAGCTGCGGGATGGGCACGTAACCGCGTCACGCTTCACGCCGCTAGTGACGTGACGATATCGACGTCAACGGAGCGTTTTATTGTCGATGATTGATTTTTGTGGTTTTTTTCACCCGACAACTGTTTATTTATACTTCTGGTACGTGATCGAATTTGTGCCTCTTACGCATCTAATTACTGTGAAAGTGAAGATTTGTGACAAAATTGTAATACAGTCAATAGATTTCTTTAATCAATATTCATATCTAATTTTTCATACAATATAATTATTCCTTTCTATTACTTTTATCAGCATTGATGTTAAACTTGATGAAAATAGGAGTCAAGCATTTTATTGAAGTACTTAAAAAGTGTAGCTAATAAATGTCAGCTTTTATAGTAATTTGTCCATATACATAGACTGGAAATGGAAAAACTTTTTTGCAATTATCTTTTTGCCAAGAATACCTTGCCTAATTTGAAGACTTTTCATAAAAAACCTATTTATAATTGTCAAATACCCGGTACTTATATAAACACGGAACCTTTAACCTTGGTCCTCAGTACCATCACTACGGTCACGGTCGGCCGGGAACGATTCCGCCTCGTGACGACAACGCTTCCTAGCTTCGGAAGGTTTCGTGTAAAAAGTCACAACACTTTTCGAAACATCTCAAAAAAAAATTCTTCATATACATTTTTAAACTTTTAAAACTATTTATTTGTAAATAAATTTCGTTTACTTTCAACAAATCATAAAAGTGAAAAAAATCCTGAGTTACAAAACTATTGTGTTGCAATAACTGTTGTAATTATTTATTAAACTACTCTACCGTCTACCGTGTGCCAAATCGATATCGATAAAAAATATCACTTCTTTTAGAGAAACTTCATTTTATCGATAAAGCGGTGCCCATACCTGTCTTGAATTATCTCGTACCTAGCTGACTTATTTAGAAGTTACTCTCTAATATTCGAAACCCGACTCTTGCTACATCTTTTCCGAGAATCGTTAAAAAGTATATAAAAAGTTATAGCTCAGATAAGAGTAACATAGAAACCGTGACCAATCGTCGTAGAGACGTTATCAGTGCCTTATCAGCACCACGCTCATTGGCTGCACATAAAAAAACAAATGAACTCAGAAGCGTGGCCTACCGGATTTTATGTTTCCACAATTTTCATTTCAGTTACACTATAAACTGTTTTATGGTTTCGCCGTGAAAATGTATATTGACATTTTTATGGTTTTTCAGATTAGTTTTTTTAATGCCACTTATCTATTTAATCTATTTCCTTAACAACTGTTATGACAGTTTTTTTTACTTTAGTGAAAAGCACTTGAATTGTTTGATTTTTATTGCTATGCTAGATTGCGTGGTAGATTCTAATAATAAATATTAATTTCGCATAAATATAGAAACCACTTAAGAGACTAATAACAGGGGACGAGTAATTACGACGAAGACAAGTCACAAATTGAAATCACTGAAACTTTCTATATTTAGGCGCCATGTTTTTTTTTTATGTGACGAACAGCTCCCTGACATGTAATTATGACAAACATATAAACACGACTCAATATGATTTTTGAATATGAAGATTTACGATTACATTTCCGTTTAGTGCGTTTAGAAGACTTTTTGTAAATTATTTAGTCTTTATGTTCTCACCTGGTGAAATAGTTTTACTTATTTGTAAATGGTATCATATAGGTATATTGTGTCAACTGTTTGTTATTTACATTTTTTTTTCAAAATCAAATATTTCCAAATAAGTTTTGGGTGACACGATCACGATTTTCATTGAAATACGAATAAGATTTTTCGCTTTTATTTGCCATGAAAATCATCGTATTCAGCGAGATTAACCCGGCGACCGTGGACAACAATGTTATATGGCCATGTTTTTGTATCGATTATAATTGTTTTTGCTTACTTTTTTATTTTACGCTTCTCTGTGCAACAAAATTGCCAGCGTGAGTGTCTCCAGAGTCAAATGTTGATTGTGAGCATCAATAAGACTACATTAATTTGCAGGTACTACAAAGTGACTTATAAGCTCTAAGTCACTTTGTAATAGATATCGACTGAAATCTTTTTCTAGCATGACGCCCAAACTTTTTGGAAATTCAATTTGTTTTGCCAGGTGGCAAGTACAGTCTGAAATTAGCTATAATTACAAACAACTGTCAACTCTCGCTCGTAAACAACTTCAGGGCGCTTCGCCAATTGACGGTAGATGGCGCGTGCGCAGCCGTGTGGTCCAGACCGGGACGCATCATGTAACCTGTCACTGAGGAAAAAACGTGTAACCGCCATTTAAATGTCGCTTAATATTGATTATACTGAAATAATATGAATGTAGAGAGCATTGAGTCAAAGTTCCATATCATTTTGTAGAAAATAAAAATGCATATTAGGATTTATAAAACAGATCCTTTACTACTTTCAGAGATTATTTTTTGTCCAATGTTATCATTGGTTAAATATAATGCCATATGGCTTTAAGTTCACCTTTGTACTTTTTCTATATAAATAAATAAATGTTTTCGGTGCATACCAGACAATGTCTGTCACATTGTACAAACCCAAACGGAATTTTGCATGTTTTATTGAACTAGAACTATGCTTTTCACGTTTTCACTTTTTTATCTCCCGTGAACCCTGTCGGATGCCAAAAACCTGGTGTATGTTCCATATGTTCCAACCGAACAGTTGTTATGGCCGTATTGTGGGCAGCCCAGCGGGGCGCCAACGCCGCGCCCTCTTCAAATTGCTAGCTCACAATAACTTTTGTTTAGTCTAGATTAGCATTTTAAATTGGATCGAAAAAAAAGGTTTCGGACACTCGTAAATTATGAGTTATGATGGTCATCTTAAATTCCTTGAAAAGAATTTAAAGGTATTGGTCGTTGGTTAGGGATAACTGTTGTAGTTGATCCTAATCTTACGTGAATGCGAACAAGAAGGAAGGACCTGCTTCCTTTCTGATTTTATTGTGGCCATCGGACAATCGCGCGGGACAATATTATGCTTTTTTTTTTGTTTTCTACTGTAGGTCTTTGACATGATATTAGATTACAAAATTTACTGAAAATCGCCCTGTAGCGATCAAAGTATTCTCCTTCATTGTCTTCTTTATCCTTATAAATTTTGAGGAATGAATATTGTGAAAGTGCATATTGTAATGATTTATATTTTATCCGTTAACTAGTTTTTCCGCCGGCATTCAATATGAAGATTCCTGTTTTACGCTTCGTTTTTTTTTTTATCCAGGAGAAAAAGTATTCAATTCTTATTAAGTCAGTAGTCAGACAATAACCTTATCTGTATTAAATTTCATCAAAATCAAATCACAAGTTTCGGCAACACGGTTTCGGTTTGTTATATAGTACAGTATAAATATAAAAAACAGACTTCCACATCTATAAAGTTTTAGTTGGATTTTACAAAAAATTACAAGGGCAAAGCCAGGTAGGGCTTGTCGAATGCCTAACCGCAAACATAACAAAAGTGATTCTGCAGCTATTTAGATTTATCAAACGTCCGCAGCGCCCGAACAAAAGCGGGAGCATTATTTATATTGGGACAGGAACAATATACACGCCGATAGCCAATTAATCATGTTCCTTAGGGCCGTTTTATACTTCAGGTATTAAATATAGCGAGGATCCCAAAATAATGTGCTCGGTATTAGCTGTTGGTTAAAAAATATTACGTAGGAAACAAACTATTGTCAGTGAAAATTTTCTACCTGTTTATTTTGAAAGATTTTTTAAGTTGTTTTTTTTCAAAACTTTTTATATATAACTGATCTCCTACCATTTGGAAAGTAACAAATCTAATATAGAATAAATTCTCAACTATTTCGAAACCATCACTTTAAAATGAAACCATCAATTTATAGTAAAATTTAAACTCATAGTATTAAGCTAACGGTGCCGTGAGATTTGCATTCTAAACGACTTTTTTAACATATTTATCATACAAATCATCGAACTCGTGACCCTCGGAGCCGAAACGCGGCACCGGCATAAAGACCGGCCTGCACAGCATGCGCGCATGAAATATAGAGTTTAACACCAAACTGCTTGTCTCGGGGACTCCCCGCCGAGCGAGCGCCCCGCCGCTAAGCGCGCTTAATGTAAGCGGTATAAGCGATTAGTGATGATTTCGCTTGTAGAATCAATAACAGGTACAATTTATGTGTAACTGCTTAGTACCTGTAAGGTGTTGAGTAGAGATCTGTACCTGGTGAGAGCTGTAAGCATTCCACTTGTAGAGTCGCAAGAACCATTGCAATCTTAATATCAAGTGATGTATATTTATAGAATGGCTATTTAAAGCCCTCCATTTTATTTCTCTACTATACCTGAATAAGTAAAAAAACATTTTTGGAATATCAGAATTATGACTTCGAACTCCGCCATTTTGATATTTAAATTTTTTTTATGTACCCATTGTCACTTGCCTTGATAGCGCAACGATATCTCATACGTTAAAATCCATCAAGCCGTTTAGGCTACAGAGCGTAACAAACAATTATACATACATACATACTTACTTTTGAAACACAACCCTCCTTCTAGCGCAGTCGGGTAAAATAAATTAAGTAATTCATATATTCTACGCGGGTAAATACGATGAAAACTGAATGTCCGCTTTATACAGGTATGAAAAGAAATGATCAAATTATAGTAGCTTGGTATAACATGTGGTTAGGAGTGGAATAACGTTGAAAAACAAGGGATTAACGAAATGCGGTCCGATAAAAATATCGTTAATGTACCTGCGGGTATAAAATATGGAGATGTTTAATAGCTCTTAAACTGTTAACATATCACACTTTTACAACTCTGTTAGCCGTTACCTCGAACAACATATAAAAATATCTAGGCTGACAGCAGTAAATTAACATTAGGTATTATTTATTGCTGTGCTATGTAAATAGGTGCTTTTGCCATCGACACTGGCTGTGACCTATATAGCTCAGTTATACATTATTCAGTTAAGTTGACTACCTTACAAGTGATAAGGTAATACGTGCCATTTGTTTGATGAAGATTAACATTCAGATTAAATTAACTTTAGACATTATTGCACATATCTTGGTCAAAACAACCTTTTTGTTAAATATCATGTTTTTTTAAATGTCCTCTCGAAATATTATAAAAATATTATTGTTATTAACGTAATGAGGTACTTATAATGAACAGTCAGTGCATCATCTCTACTCATGTACTGTGTATGCTTGGTGTACTTTGTGTCTAAAAAAAGGAATTAAGTGGAAGCAGCGCTCCTAGAGAATCATTATTTTTAAGCTTATGAAACTTTTCCTTTCAAAAACTCATTCAAAGCTCTAACTCTGGCAGTGAACTCTATACGAGGAAATTATCATACTGTGTATGCATTATCACTTTATTTTGCTGCACCTGTACAAGGTATCTCTGTCTTCCTCCTCATGTATGAAGGAGAAGATAATATCTTAACTAACGATTGGCAATAATCCAATTTGGCGCAAGTGTGTCTGAAGTAATCTAACATGGCACGTGGCCGCAGACACGCACGGTCGTTCCGCGCTTGTTGTATAAAATCGGCATGTAATTTTTATTACATGCCATAATTGAAGGTCACCGAAGATTTGAAACCACATTTCATAAAAAATGGCTCTAGAAATAGTATGTAATAAATTTTAAAAAACATTTGGACAGCAAAACTTTAACATTTAAAAAAACTAACAAAATATGTATCCGAAATGGCAGCTTACTGCTGAAAGCGGTTTCTTACAGGCGACTCTCTGTATTGTAAAAGAGACTAAGGGCCTGTTTCACCGCTTACTGTTGAAGTTTTTGTAAGACTATCCACAATTTTTTTGATAGATTCTCCATATAACATCTGTCAAATAAAGTTGTATCTGTCAAATAAATAGATATGATCTGTAAGCGGTCAAACAGGCCCTAATACAATGTTGTATGGATTTTCAGTTTTCTAGCGACCCGACATAATGTTGTCCTGCCTGATTGAATTGTATTTCATTCCAATCGGTCCAGCTATAGTCTTTGGATATAGTCATAGACTGTATTAATGTAGTAATTTAAGTTTAACCAATTCCAAAGTTAATCGATTTGTGTACAATATACATCTGAGCAATTCAATATTAAATGTATGTAACAAAATTTTGACGTGTAATATAACTAGTTGATATTTCGAACAACATATCTGGCGGCATTTGACCTATAAAGTACTTAACCATAAGTAAACATTACTAAATAGTTATGCCGTCAGCGAAACTATT
Organism: Cyclargus thomasi; assembly: GCA_026546445.1. Lineage (NCBI taxonomy): Eukaryota > Metazoa > Arthropoda > Insecta > Lepidoptera > Lycaenidae > Cyclargus > Cyclargus thomasi. The sequence continues at coordinate 516,768 of JAOTAV010000014.1, read as the reverse complement.
AAGTAACCTACTTATTAGTTTGCTTTGCAACTAGTTACTACTCCTTAGCACTGAAGTTTAGCTTGACTGTTTTATTACAAGAGTGGAAATAATCTGGAAAATAAGAACAATAAAAAGCTTTTTATTTGCTCACACGTGTATCATTTATTGACTAAGTAAAAGGATAAGCTTTTTGCTACAGTGTTTTCCCTACAAAATCTTTACAAGAATATTATTCTAGTCCTGTAGCACCTTGCATATCAAATGCTAAAAAGTAGGCTAACACGTGTATTAGTAACGCACATACTATTGCATTTTTTCATTCCTCTAACTTAATCAGCGTTTGTTTTTGTTATCTTTTACGTTTACAAATTTTCATCAATATATAGAAACTTGACGTTATAGCTATGTCCTGATTGCAATAAACTACCGACTTATTGCGAACCAAAGTTCGCTTCGAAAAGATAAGTTTTTCTAGTATCTGGTCTTAGGTAGAAGTTACAAAATTGTGAATTTATGTTTTTACAACGAGAAATACGATAAAGCAATCAATATAATGTGGATCATAAAATAACGGGCCTGATACTGGCCGTTTATGATACAGCACAACACAAACGTATTCAGTAGCCTCACTCCGACGTATTTAAGAAATGAAATTCATGGAATATTATGTTGTATGGTTAATGTAACTAGAGATCACCCTGTGGTCCAAATTCAACCATAAATATTTTGAAATTCATAACAGATTTTTGACATATAGTTCTTTTTACCAGGCCATTAAATTAAAAAAAAACACAGACTTCAACAATAAACAAAAGGGTATTTTTGTGTATGATTATCGTGTCATGTCAAAATATTGTAGTGTGCTTATCGTCTTATTTAATAAAATTATGCAAGATAAGAGCATTTTTTAAAATAATATTTGTATTCCTCGCTCCTCCTCTATATCAACTATAACTAGGAAAAATTTCATGCTTTCATATCTACGCTTCTTTTGTAAAAATGGGCACAAAGTATTCCGCTCGCGTATTAATTTAAGTATATAAACAAGGATGTTACTTTTACTGCTTGCACAGCCTTTTTAACCACAGAGATTTCAGATAGCAGTGTTTTATGTGATACCGAAACACAGTAGAGTTTCTGTATCACATAAAAACACTGCTATCTGAAATCTCTTTTTAGTGTTGGGCCATGGTGGATGGTAATGATAGCTAACAAGACGGTATGCCTATACAAACAGTGTCGATTACGGGCAATTAAAACTAAATATTTTATTTATAAAGACGGACTAATAAGTCCGTCTTTGGTAACTACTAAATATGGCGCGTCCGCATATGCATTGCGCTACATGCTGCCGATTTTAATGTTTTTGGTTTTAGTACAAAAATGCCCTACTGTATATCACTCGTACTATACACGGGCGTTGAATAGAAAATCGGTGAGTGTCCAAGGCCGGCTCTGATTAGTTTCGTCATATTTTAGTGGTTTATTTTCAAGTTCGTTTAATATTACTATTAATGTTGTAATAAAATAGATTTGACTGCACGTTGGTCGTTCTATCTAATGACAGTTTGTTCCCAAAGTTTCTCAAAAGTTTCGTTAAAATTATGTAAATTCACACCACACGAGTTATGTACAACCAAGAACCATAGAGTAATTGGTCTATGGTAGAACCTACAAATTGAATCTATAGATATATTTACGTTTCTTTCTCATGTAAAACTTTTTATGACATTAATGGGCAAATAAGTAGACCGGTCTTCTAACCGAATGCAACAGCCGTTGTCCAGTTATTCATTCACACTGAATAATAAAATAGCCCATTGCGTACACATCACACTGCCTATATAGTTTTATGTACGTGATTATAGAATTCCGTTATATTATAAGAAAAGTTATGCCCCGCGGCGTTACCCGTGGCTTAGTCGAGATTAAAAAGCACCCTATGTGCTAATCAAAGATACCAGCTAGATCCATGCCAAATTTAATCAAAATCGGTAACAAGTTTACAAACTTTCACATTTATAATATTAGTAAGATTAGTAAGATCCTCATCCCCTAAATATTCGCGGACACTGTGACAGAGCCATTCGCCGTAGCCAAACTGGGGCAAGCCGGGGTGCTTGCTCTTATCTATAAAATCAAAATCAAAATCTTTTTATTCAAAATAAGTACTTTAAGTACACTTTCTGAACGTCGAGACTACGGCGCCTA